>PVHO010025843.1:0-28997 GCA_004024885.1 Saguinus imperator
TGATGAGTTTGTGTCCTTTGTAAGGACATGGATGAATCTGGAGAACATCATTCTCAGCAAACTGACACAAGAACAGAAAAAGAAATACCGCATATACTCACTCATAGGCGGGTGAGAAAAATGAGAACACATGGACACAGAGAGGGGGTCTACTACACACTGGGGTCTATTGGGGGGAATGGGGGAGGGACAGCGGGGGTGGGGCTGGGGAGGGACAGCCTGGGGATGAATGCCAAGTGTGGGTGAAGGGGAGGAAGGCAGCAAAACACACTGCCATGTGTGTACCTATGCAACTATCTTCCACGTTCTGCACATGTACCCCAAAACCTGTAATGCAATAAAAATTAAAAAAATTAAAAATTAAAAAATAAAAATTAAAAAAAAAAGAATACATTCATGCTTATTTTGTACCAAATGTTAAGCAAAAATGGCCTATTTAGTGGCTTCTTAGAGTCCCCAAAACCCAGTAGAACACATGTATAAGACTCACTTTCTAGGTAAGAAAGCTGAGGGCCCTAGAGATAAAGTAACTATTAGCTAATTGTGGCCACAGTAATGTAGAGTTACAGTGACAGAACTTTACTGGCCTACAAAGGCCCACATTTGTTTACTCATGGGACACAAGGCTGCAGCTGGGCTGATCTCAGCTGGGTTTCGCTGTTAGTTTGTTGGGTTGCTGTAACACAACACCACGGGTTGGGTGGCTTAAATAACAGTAGTTTATCTTCTCTCAGTTCTGGAGTCTGGGGGTTTAAGATTTAAGGCCTGGCTGCCTGCTTGCTGTGTCCTCGCATAGTCCTTTCCCTGTGTGTCCAAATATCCTTCCTTTTTTTTTTTTTTTTTTTTTTTAGAGACAGAGTCTTGCTCACCCATGCTGGAGAGTGCACTGGGACAATCTCGGCTCACTGCAACCTCTGCCTCCCAGGTTCCAGCAATTCTCTTGCCTTAGCCTCCTGAGTAGCTGGGACTACAGGCATATGCCACCACACCCTGCTACTTTTCTGTATTTTTGGTAGAGATAGGGTTTCACCATGTTAGCCAGGATGGTCTCAATCTCCTGACCTCGTGATCTGCCCACCTCGGCCGCCCAAAGTGCTGGGATTACATACGTGAGCCACCACGCCTGACCCTCTTTTTCACTTAATCACCTTGTTAAGGATTCTATGTCCGAATATAGTCACATTCTGAGGTGCGGCGTCAGGACTTCCACCGATGAAGTTGTGGGGTGGTGGGGCCGGGGGCGGATGTAATTCAGTTGTTTGTAGAGAAGCAGATCCTTCATCTACCTGTGAGCCAGCTGGAGGCCGTGCACCTACTCACTAATTCATTCAACACATACTGAGGCCGATTGTGTGGGAGGAGCTCACGAGGCACAGGAGTTACAATTGTAAATTACACAAGCTCTCTAGACTCTCACACTTGTGGGGGACACAGACAATTGCAAAAGGTTAACTTAATAAATAATCAAGTAATAAACACAAGCCGTGGCTGTTAGAGTCTTAGATTTGGCTTCCTACAGGAAGCGACACATTGGAGCTAGCATCTCACTCCCACGCAGCGAACAGAACACACCTTTCTAGTATGAGGTAATGTGCTTGGGAAAATGTCTCATTCGTGCTTACACCAGTATGATGCTTAGCATACAGACTAACACATAATAAGCAGTGCTCAAAAAATTGGCTAAAAAGACCACAGAATAAGCTTGGGAGGGATCAGGGACCCTGTTTTAAGTTGTTTTTTTTTTCCTCTCTTGTTTATCTAGGTATCAAAGAAGAGGTAAGCACAAAAAAAAAAGTTAACCAGAAAAATTGAGCCTTTTATCTACCACAAAAAGATTAAATAAATAAAACTGATTTGAAAAATAACTGAAAGTTATCAGACAAAAGTAGACACATGAAAATAAATACTGTAACACTATCGGCACATAATGGAAGACAGGTCTGATTTTTGTCTAAGAATCTGGCGTGTTTCAAAAGTGACTCAAAATTAGGAAAATCAGAATCATAAATAAAAAGGCTGATAAACTTGTCTACATATTTTTTAAACTTTTGCATGGTGGCATACACATACACACACACACACACACACACACACACACCCCTGTGAGGTTGACATTTAATATTTTTTTTTTAAAAAATTGCAACATATATGAAAAAAAGTTATATCCCTAATCAAAGAGGTTTCAGAAAATGGCAAACACTCAGTAGAAAAGTAGAAGACTCAGACATACTAAAAAGAATTACGATAAAAGGCAAATGTATGATAAATTTAAAAAGTTACAGCTCACTATGAATCCAAGATATGTAATCAAGCACAAATGACAGAATTTATCATCTACTGGGAAAAATTTAAAACATTGGAAATTACCTCTTCCAATACAAGTTGGTGGGAGTGTAAGCTGGTACAGCTTTCTAGAGGAGCATTTGATGATATGTATCAATATGTGAAATATTAATCACCTTGACAATTCTAGGATGTTAAGAGATAACTTGCCAAATTATCTTGCCAGATTTTGTGCAGAATCTTCTGCACAACAAGATTCATTGAATGTTTATTTATTGCAAAAATTAATACAACATTTATTTGCAGGAGAACCTTTATGAAGTTCTTTAATAGGTACAAAGCAAATCATATTTTCTATTTATCCTTATGACAGTTTCTAAAATGTGTATCATTTAAGGAATTCATCAAATTCATCTAGGTTGTCAATTTTTTTGTTACACAATGCATTTGCTTGTAATATTCTCTGGTCATTTCAGTAATTTCTGTAGGGTCTGTAGCCATGCCCTCTCTTTTATTCGTAGTATTGGTAATTTCTGTCTTCTCTCCTGATCAGTCCAGGTTTCAGTTTCATTGTTTTTTCTCTAATAAATCTCTGTAGTCGATTGCATTGATTTTCCTATAATCTGTATCATTTCTTCCTTTCTAATTATCTTGGGTTTAATTTCATCATCTGTTGCTGGCTTCTTAAGGGAGAAGCTTAGATTAATGATTACAGACCTTTCTTTTTTTCTAATGTGAATATTTAATGCTTTAAATTTCTCTCTAGACACTTTTTGTATCCCATAAATTTTGATATGTATATTTTCATTAGTGTTCAAATCAAAACATTTTCTAGTTTCTCTTATGATTTTCATTTTGACCCATAGATTGTTTAGATGTATATTGTGTTTTCTTAAAATAATATTTGGGGATTTTCTAGATATCTTCTTGTTACTGGTTTCTAATCAAGCTCCATTGAAGTCATAGGAAATACACCCTATGATTTTAAGCATTTAAAATTTATAGTTACTTCCATATGATCTTCTTTCTTGATTATTTTATATTTTCTCAAAAAGAATGTGTATCTCGTTGTTGGTGTATCATCCTCTAATGTTGATAAATACAGAGTGTTTGATACTAATCTTCAGGTGTTTGAGAACCTCATCAATTTTGTGTCTACTTGTTCTATCAGTTACTGAGAGGTAGCACCTTGAACATTTCCCAGCAGTCCTGTGTGGGGTCATTTATTCAGCTTATAACCTGGTATTCCTTCTTTGCCTAGCCTCAGGGAGTGTAATCCTATGAGTTTATAGCTTGATATTTAGCAAAAACTCAAGGAAGCCCCTTTGCAGATATCTGGACCTCTTTCTCTGCATAGCTTCCTCCTGTGCTGTATTCAGCCCCAGGAATTACCACCAGCTCAGCCTCCCAGATTTCAAATACCTGTCTCAGCATCTCAGCGAGTCCACTGTGCTCCTGGAATCACTCCCATCTTGTGCTGCTGCCCAGAAAGTGCCTCCGTACAGAAAGGTGGGGCCATCAGGGCTTCCTTTGCTTATTTCCCTTGTCTCTGTGATCCCAGTTTTATTCTGCCAGTTCTCTAATGTGTGAATGTAGTTATTCCATATATTTAAAAGCTTAGTTGTCTAATTTTTTTGCAATGGAGGGTGAGTCTGGAACCAAACACACCCTCATAGCCAAAAGCTGAAGTCCTCAATCGCCCAATATTAGTACAGGAACACCAGTTTTACTTAGGTTAGTATTATTAGTATATTTGTTTTTCCAAATTTTTAATTTAAACCTTTCTCTGTCCTTATATTTCATGGATATTTTATTTAAACAGCACATACGTGAGGTTTTAAAGACACAGGCTAAAAGCCATTTTCTTTTAACTAAAGATGTCAAATCTGTTTAGACTTGTGACCATTAATATTGCTATTTGAATTTTTCAGTTTTGTTTGGAAAGATATATTTTCCATCTTTTGTATTTCTCTCTAATTTTTCCTTTTTCTAATTATACTTTTACTCCCTAAGCTAATTTGGTAGTTATGTTTTTTTTTTTTTTTTTTTTGCTACAGACCCCATGCAGGCTCTTCTGGAACCTACCATAAATAAACTCTATTACATTTCTGTAATCCCAAAAAGATTTGAATTCTAAACCATATCTAGTTCCAAAGGTTTTTGTTAAAGAAATGTAAACTGGCTTCTGGAATTCTTGTGGATCTAATACTATTATCTGTTGCCGATGGCTCTTACTCATGATAGATTATTTTATTTTCACCGCGAGTTCACATTCTTTATAATTTCATCTTTGGGAATTTTTAAGGCTTGGGCTGAAGTTGCATTTTTTCCAGAGAAAATTTGTGTTTGTTTCTTCCAGTTTCCTGGAATGCTATCAATCAAGGCTAACTTTAATTCAAATTATCTGCTTGTGAGAAATGGTTTATGATTATAAATTCTCAGGTTAAACCATTTTTTTCCTGCAATGCTAACATTGAAATCTGTGTGTTTTCTTGCCATCTTCTTGTGTTGTAGGTTTGTTTTTATTTACTCTGTCACACAAAAAAAGTGTTTCCTTGAGGTCTCAACTTTGTGTGGGCGATTCCTGGTTGACTCACCACCTTCAACAGGCTTTGGGTTTATTTCCCATTTCATGAACCACATGCAACCATAAAAATGCAAGTTTAAAGGCAACGGGGCCTGACAGATTCCCTGAAATAAAAGCTAGGATCAGCATTCACTTACCTCACTTCTTTGTGGGTTTCTAAGGAATTCTTACTTTCTAAGGAATTCTTTAAAATGTTCAAAAAAAGAGATCTTTGTTTTGAACATATTACATGGATTTTTAAGAGTTATTTTTCTGGGGGTGGTGCCTTTGGGATACCTAGTATACAATATTGCAGGAAACAGAATCCTCCCCTCCCCACACATGGTTCCTTTTTCTCTCTCTGCTCTGTTGGTCCTACTGTTTGACTTTTACCTGCTTGATTTTAAGGTGGCTGCTGTACCTCTAACAGTCACATGGGCATTGCAGGCAGGAAGACATGGAAAGGATCATGGAAAGAAAAAAGGTGTATTATTTTAGTATCTTCCTTTTTGTCAGGAAAATATTAGCTTTCCTAGAAGACTTCTACTGACAGTTCATTACCCTTGATTGGGCAACGTGACCACCCTTGGTGCAAGGAAACTGAGTAATGAGCTAGACATGTTGCATTATGAAAAATGGGCTCTGTTCATAAGGAAGGATTGGGGAATGGATATTGCAGCAGGAACTGAAAGTGTCTTCTACTCCCTGGAATCATCAGAATAATAATTATACAGAGAGTTATTTTTTTTACTCTTGGTTATACACAGTGACAAATGAGAAAGAATGTCAAACAGCAGTCCCCAATCATTTCTGCACCAGGGACTGGTTTTGTGGAAGACAGTTTTTCCACAGCTTTGAGGTGAGTGGTTTCAGGATGAAACTGTTTCACCTCAGATCATTAGGCATTATTAGTTAGAGTCTTATAAGGAGCAGGTAACCTTGATCCCTCGCATGTACAGTTTACAATAGGATTCACGGTCCTATGAGAATCGAATGCTTCCACTGATCTGACAGGAGACGGATCTCAGGTGGCTATGTGAATGATTGGGAGTGGCTGTAAATACAGATTACGCTTTCTTCCCTCACCTGCTGCTCACCTCTTCCTGTGCAGCCTGGTTCCTAACAGGCCACCAACTGGTACTGGTTCCTGACCTGGGGTTAGAGATCCCTGATGTGAAATATAGACAGATGGTATAGACACACAGCAGAATCTCAACATTAACACTACTGACATTTTGGGTCAGATCATGTTTTTCTTGACAAGGACTGACCTGTGGCACCATAGGTGCCATGTTTAGCAGCATCACCTGTGGTCTCTACCCACTAGATGCCAGCAACACCCCCACTCTGTGACCACCAAATATGCCTAAAGACATTGCCAAATACCTTCATGGGAGAAAATTACTCCCAATTGAAAACCACTGACATATACAGATGAACATGGCATAGATGTAGATATGCATATGTAAATATGTGCACACATCACACACACGCACACACACACACACACACGCACACACACACACACACACACACACACGAGTGAGATTTACCTACTATTCATCCCTAACACTGAGGTTGTAGCCTTTGGGGTTCCAGTTTTATGTAGGTCTCTAATTTTCAATTAAACTGTCTGAGGAAGGTACTATTATTATTCCTTGTTGACACTGATGAGCAAACTGAAGCTCTCAGAGGTTAAACAACTTGCCTAATTCCACACAGCTTAGTCCTGTGGTGACGTTGAGGCTGTGGTCTCTAGTCAGCTATGAACAATCTCCAAAACTTAGTTTCTATCTTTGATTTGGCTGAATCTTACACATTACCACCTTCCTGCTCCTCTTCACAATAGTTACCTGTTTGTTCAGAATCTGCTGCTGCAGAGACTTCTGCAGAGACTTCCGTAATGTTCTGCCTCTACCCCTTTATGTCATTTACATCATATGCTTGACATTCTCTAACGCATCCTCTTGTGCAAAGACTTCCATTTCTCCAGGCTCAGCTCAAGTAACACCAAATCTATGTAGGCAAGATTCAAACCTGACTCTGGGAGGCAGATGCCCTTCAACTAGAGATTTCATTAATTTTTAGATCCCATAATTTCCTAACAAGACCCAGTGAATGGATACTGTGTTACAGTCTCTAGATCCTCACTTCAGGGCCAATGTATCCTGGTCTCACTGTCTGGAAATATCAGCTGATGATGATTTATAATGTGACCCTGACAGAAAACTGTGCTTAGCTTTAGGGAACTGATTTGTCCAAGGTTATACACCACACAGGAGCCCACCCATAGACAACAACTGGGAAAAACAGGGACACAAAGGCCCAGCCTCCCTTGTCTTCATTTGGGACAATTCTAAAACGCCACCCAGCTCCAGAGCTCCCCATGGGACTGGCTGAGACGTCAGTTCTAACTTCGTTGTTGGTAAGCTTTCCTTTCTGCCCAGTTCTGCCCACGTAACTTCTTTATAGGGCATCTGCTGAGAATAATCATCCCTAAACCATCTCTATGCTACTTTTTATTTCATAATGCTCTCCAGATAATCCAATCAATCCAGTTGGTGTCAGAAGTGAATTTCAGATGTGAATGAAAGAGAAATGGAGGGAGCCTCTGATAGTTTGTGACACAGAAAAAAAACACAACTGTTAATAAGCATATTGGAATTACATATTTTAAAATTATGTAGTACTTTCTAGTTAGAAATATATTCTGCAAAATTTCCTATTAAACCTCCGTGAAGTCCTTGAAAGTTTGCAGATATTTCTCCTAATTCCATGGAAGGGATGTATGTGGATGCATCACCTATGTCAGTGTCTAGAATAAGACCCAATCTCCACCTCCTGACTCCGCATCCTCAGCCTTTGCCTCCTTTGAGGGTCTCCTGACTCTACTGCCTTCTTCAGTGAAGAGTTACCCCCAACCAACAGCAGAGGGCACCAAAGCCTATATTCTGACAACAGATTTTTTTTCTTCCTAGGGATTTTCAGTCTCAGGGCAAATAATTTCAAAGAACTTTGTTACTGAAGACTAAAGTAATTAAATTATCACTCTGGAGTGAAGATTATTAAGAATTAATAAAAACAAAATTTGCATGTATTAAGTATACTAACTCCTGGAATAAACCCGAAAGCATAAGGGTAAATCAAACCCAGGATATCCTCTAACCTCAGTGCTTCATCTTCTGAAATGTCTGAGCCCAAGAGTGAAAGGAATTTGAGATGAGGCTGTGTCTCCATGAGCTTTTCATCCCCCTTCAATTCAGTCCATTTTTGCTCCTCCTCAACTGACTGGACAAAGCCCGCTAGGAAGCAAAGGTGACAAGTCACAGTCATGGCTCCAAATGACCTCAGGAAAGAAGGAAAGTGTTCCTATCCATAAACATATGTCTCTCTATTTAGCAATTTAGCATTTTTAAAAAGTCTTTGAAAAATGTTTTACAAATTTCCCACACATGGCTTGCACAGATTTATTAGGTTTAGTCCTGAATACCATGTATTTTCTTCTCTTGCAAATGATGTATTTTATTGAAACTGCATGTTTTTAAACTATGGCTGGTATATAAAATACAGCTGACATTTATTAATATTGGATAATGATAATGATATAAATTATCAATTTAAACATTTTTATAGGTGTTGTTGGCTTTTCTGTGAAAACAATTACATTACTTGAAATTAATGATAGTTTACTTTCTTCTTTCCAAACCTCATACTCCCGCTTTGTCTTATGCTAGTTTATTGGCTAAAACAACCAGTAAATGGTTAAGAGTGGATAGCTGGTATCCTTGTCTTTCTTCATATCTTTGGGGAAATACTTTTAATATTTGATCATTGAGCATGATATTTTTGGAGGGAATTCTTTAAAATATATATGAGATACTAATAACGATAAAATGTTTAATGTTTTCAAATATTACTTTAAAATTCATTGTGATTATTCCAGAGTTTTCCTCCCGCCATCTATTAGTATGATGCAGTAGGCACATTGTCCATGATCTCATCCCTAGCATCTGTGACTTTGTTAGCCCACATGGCAAAAGGAACTCTGTAGAAGGGATTAATTTTAAGGATGCTGAGGTGGGAATATCATCCCAGGTGATACAGGTGAGCCCCATCTAATTACATGATCCTTAAAAATGGAAGACAGGGGAATAGAGTAGGTCAGAGAAATGCAGTATTGGACTCACCCACCATTGTTAGCTGGGAACATGGAGAAGGAAACCATGAGCCAAGGATCCCACAGCCTCCCAAAGCTGGAATCGGCACACAGTTTATGGCCAGCAAGAGAAGAGAGACCCCGGTGCTATAACCACGGGGTACTGGATTCTGCCAACAACCTGAATGATCAAGGAAACAAACTGTCCACTGGAACCTCCAGAAAAGAACTCAGCCTTGTGGGAACCCTCATTTTAGTGCAGTGAGGCCTGCATCTGACTTCTGAGCTTCAGAACTACAATATGATAAAATATGAAGATTTATTACATCAGTAATGGAAAACTAATACATTTGGCAAGTCACATGAAAAGATTTTCTATTTTGAACCAAGCTTACATTCTTGGAATAAAGACAGCTTATCATAAAGTATTAATTATCAGTCTGTTATACATTCTCCCATTCAGTTTGCCAAGAGTTTGTTTTGAATTTTCCTCTATTATTAGAAGTGGCCTGACACTTTCCTTCCTTATACTGTTCTTTTCAGACGTTTCTGTCAAAGCCATTCTAATCTCATAGAGTTAGGCAGTGTTTTGTGTTACACATCCTGAAATTGTTGCTATGGGATTGGAATTCTTTCTTCTATCAAAGTTTTGTAGAATTCACCTGTTTATTCATTTGTACCGTTTGATCCTTGTGGGAAAACCTTAGGCACCGATTTAATTTTTTAATAGTTATAAAACCATTTAGTTTTTCTATTTATTCATAAGCCGGTTTTGATTATTTATATTAGTATTAGTTTTAGTTGGCTGTAAATGACAAAAAAAAAAACCAAACAACACAGGGCCCTGCTCTTCAGTGGACATAGTTTCACTTATGCAAGATAAATGCATTCCAGAGCTCTGCTCACAATATTGTGCCTACAGTTAACAACACAGCACTGTGCACATAAACATTTGTTACTAGAGTCAATTTCATGTTAAATGTTCTTGTCATGATTAAAAAAAATAAGGCTTAAATAAAATAGAAATTAATTCCTCTTTCACATAAATGTAAAGTACCCAGGACTGGCATAGCAGCTCTGTGATGAGCAGAGCCCTGTGCTGCTTCTTTCATGTTTGCCTTAGAGTTTCCAGTAGACTCTCACAACTAATCTTAGTCCATGATAAGCATCACTCTAGCACTTCCTGGTAGTGCCAGTACCTTGCAGCAGAGAAGACTCAGTGCCTTTCTTTCATCCCTAATATCCTTACTGTCAATTCTGTCATGTATTCATATGCTATAATAATGCCACATATTGTTAGCTATTAATACTCTCAAGAATTCTCTATTACATTAATTAAGAATAAGTAGAATAAAATATTTTATTTTACCTTTATTTATTCCTTCTCCGATGCTTTTTTATTCTTTATGTAGACCCAGGTTTTTAACTTCTATAATTTTCCTTTTTTTTTAACATTCCTTTCAAGACAAGTCTATTGGAAACAAATTCTTTCAATTTCTTTTTCTGAGAAATTCTTTATCTCTCCTTTACATTTGAAGGATAATTTCTATGGATAATAATGATAGCTTGGTGGGTTTTTGTACACTTTAAGTATTTCAGTCCACACTTTCCTTCCTTGCATGGTTCTTGAATAGAAGACTTATGCAATTTGTATCCTTGTTTCTTTTAAATATTGTGTTTTTATTTTATGGCCACTTTCAAGATTTTTCTGTCTTTGGTTTTCTGTAATTTGTATATGGTCTACCTAGCTATAGATCTTTCAGCATTTATCTTGCTGGGTTGTCTGTGAACTTTCTAGATTAGGAATTGGGTGTCTGGCATTAGTTTTGGAAAATTCTCAGACATTAGTAAATCAAATATTTTTTGGCTTTTTTAACTCTTTCTGGTATTCCCATCGTATGTTCATGTAATACCTTCTGTAATTATTCCACAGTTATTGGATATTCTGTTCCATTTTTCATGTCTTTCTTCTCTTTGCATTTCAGTTGGACATCTTTTCAAGTTCACTGACTTTCTTCAGCTGTGTTCAGCCTACTGATGAGCCTATCAAAGGAATTTGTAAAAGTTTTCTGTTACAGTGTTTATTTCTAGCACTTCCTTCTGATTCTTTCTAAAAGTGTCAATCTTGCTTCTTAGATTAACCATCTGTTCTTGCATATTGTCTGCTTTTTCATTAAAGCCCTTAGCATATGAGGGGACTTCAAAAGTTTATGGAAAAATTGAATTAAATTATCAAAATAAAGTATATAAACTTTGTTTTCTAACATAAGCTCCATCAAAGTTCAGACAGCTTTGTAAGCAATGATACCAGCCATTTAGTCTCTCACTAAAAGACTAAGGGCCCTGGGAATTTAATCATGCCAGTGTAGTCTATTTACTCTTATCATTGAGGAGAAATGGGTACCCTTTACATATGTTTTAAGATTAGGAAACAGAAGTATGTCAGAAGGAGCCAAATAGAACTATAAAGTGGATACCTACTAATTTCTTATCAGAACCTTTGCAAAACTGCCCTTGTTTGATGAGAGCAATGAGCAGTCCCTGGTGAAGCTTTCCCACTTTTTTATTTTTGCTAAAGCTTTGGTTAGCTTTTTCAAAACATTCTCATGATAAGTAGATGTTATCATTATTTGGCCCTCCAGAAAGTAGACTTTAGTATCTCAAAAAACTGTTGCCATGACCTCTGCTCTTGACTGGCCCACTTTTGTCTTGACTGGGCCATTTCCACCTTCTGGTAGCTATTGCTTTGATAGTCCTGGATCTTCAGGAACATACAGGTAAATGTTTCTTTTCCTGTTATGGTTCTTCAATGAAATGCTTCAGGATCTGTAGGGCTATTGGCCCCACAGGGTTGTGGGGTGTTCCTTATGCTGTGCTGAGATGCAGGATCCAAGAAGTAAAGAGACAGGACACTGAAGAACTGGAGAAGAGCAGCTGGACTCAGGGGACCACGCCACCTATGAGCGGAGATAGGAGAGGCGCCTAACGCCAGAAGCATCTATATTTATTAGGTACAAGCAAGGGGAAGGGTCGTAAGTGAGGTCATCATCTATAGGTTTAGTGATAGGGCATACATAATCACGTGAGTCACAAGCAAGGGGGCACCCCATTATGTCACTTGGGCAGAGAGGTGGGCCGTGCACAGTAGGGGACTGTGCTGTGCGCAGTAGTAGAGGGTCCACTCCCATTAGGTCACTGAGGCAAGGAGGTGGGCTGTGTGCAACAGGTGTCATATGCAACACTTCTTATGTGGGGGCTGGAGACTTCGAAGGGTTTCTAATAGAAAGATACTGTAAGCCAATGCAGTGGGAGCTGACAGATTTGTGCTCTTAAGATATTAATGGAAGGATGATTAGAGCTAGCACAGAAGTGAGAAAAGACTGACAGGGTGTACAGCTACTGTGACTGGTCACACCAGAGGGGTTCTTCCCCCTCAGTTATTTGCAGGATCTCAGGTCTGAGGCCTACTTTCCACTCGTTTATCAGCAGAGGCTCTTACTCCAAGCCTGCCATACAGCATATGCCCTTTCAGGCAGGGAGGGCACCGCCTGGGTCTTTGGTTCTTGTCCTGGTCTGGCTGTTTTCCCATGTACTACTTCTGTTCTGCAACTGCTCTAGGCATTCCTCCTACTACGAAGTACCAAACGGTTATATGGAAGGATTCTATAAATCAGCACTAAATGTGTCAGTACAGCTCTGACTACAATACCTATAGGATTATACAGAAAGATTATATGGAACTAAGTATGCTAGATAAAGTACTGAGTATGTTTATCTAAGCTAGATATATTAAGCAGTAAGTTATATGATTATATAGAAAGATTACATAAAGGAAATAGCTGAGTAATAACACTAAAAACTAAGATATTCTTCAGGCACTAATTGTGCCTGGGTTTGCACAGCTCTCCTTCCTCGGTGCCCGTGTTGGGGGTTACCCACAAGGATATTGATCTCATTGAAGAAAATTCATTGAATGCTCTGCTCATATCTGCAGCTGATTTGGGTGTAGTGGTTTTGGCAACCATCAACAGGAAAATTTGCTCAACTTTAATTTTTCAATCAGAATTGTGTAAGCTGAATCAGTTGAGATGTCTATGGTGTCAGCTATTGTTTCTGCTGTTAATTGTCGGTCCTCTTCAATTAGGGTATGA
Source organism: Saguinus imperator (assembly GCA_004024885.1). NCBI lineage: Eukaryota > Metazoa > Chordata > Mammalia > Primates > Cebidae > Saguinus > Saguinus imperator. Next base: position 13,157 of record PVHO010025843.1, read on the forward strand.
ATAAGATTAATTGTTTCCTCTCAAATTGATGTGGATGGTCTGCTGTGGGTTCCATCTTCAACACTGTCTCATCCCTTTTGAAAATGAGTTTTCCATTTGTAAACTGTTTTCTTTGGACTACTGTCCCCATAAACATTTTGTGAAGCATCAATGACTTCACCATTCTTTCACCCAAGCTTCACCATAGATTTGATGTTTATTCTTGGTTCAATTTTAGCAGAATTCATGTTGCTGTGATAGGGGCTCTTTTCAAACTGGTATCTTATCCCTCTCTGAGTGCTTCAGGTTAGATCCTGTTCTGATATACGTTTACTTTGGTACAGACAACTTTTGGAATCCATGCATAGCTTTCTCATAATATGCATTTTTCATGAGCTTTTTAAGGTCCCCTCATAATAATCATAGTTATCATAATTTTCTTATATAATGACTCCAAAAGTTGCCTCATCTTTTAAGTCTGCTGCTTGCTTTCCCTCTTCTTGTGTTTTTCTTTGTCTTTCAACATGTCTTGCGATTTTTAATTGAAAGTGGGCATGATGTATTGGGTAACAGAAAATGAGGTTAATTAGGCTTCTAGTGTAAGGTTTTATGTTAATCTGGCAAGGAGCTGCAGTGTGTTTATTTGTTGTGGTTTCAGGCTCCTGAGGTTTTGGTGTCTTCTAGCTTCCTCGTATATTTTGGACTTTTTCTCCTCTGTTGTCTGCATTTCCCTAAGAAATTCTTCATAAATACAGTCCATGGCTTGCTGCTCTCTGTTGTAATTCATTTTTATTATCCTTGAGTTCTGTTCATGTTGTGGTAAGCTGTTATGAAATAGAAGCATTGTATATTCTTATGATCAAATCTCGGTTTTTTAGTGGGCCTGAGTTCCTGGGCTGTGAGCTTTAGAAGCATTTCTTGGGTGTTTTTTCCTCCCTGGCATGAGATACGAAGGCTGGAGATGTCTGAAATTGTCTAATTGCCTTTCCCCAAGGTCTAAAACAGTATATTGCCCTAAAGTACAGGCTACTGTAACAGAGAATTCTCTGATAATATTTCAGAATGGTTTATTTCTTTTGGATGTATTTCAGAGTGTTTTTAATCCACTCCTCCTACCTGCAACACAGATTTTTCTCTGATCCTCACCTTGAGAACCTGGTGGCAAACCAGCCTAAGTGTTGGGGACCACCTAAGACTGGCTTGTTTAGGAGTATTCAGTATCAAGCTAGTATACATTCCACCTTTAGCAATTCATGAAAACTACTGTTTAGGTGGTCATACCAGCTACTGAGCGCAGTTCCTTCTGCTCTTGTGTTAATCTTGGCCGTGGTTCTTCATATGTGCCAGTCTCTCCAAACATCAGGGTAGTAGTTTGCCCCGTGCTTTTATCTTCGGATCGATCATAGAAATGACATGGATTTTTAGTTTGTTTGGCTTTTCTTCTTCTTGTGATGACTAGACTGATGACTTCCAAGCTGTTTACGTGCTGAAGCTGAAACCAGAGGTCATACTTTTCCTATTCAATCTGACAATCTCTGTCTTTTAATTGGAGTGTTCCAACCATTTATATTTAATGTGTTTATCAATGTGATTGGCTTTAAATCTATCATATATAAATTTTAAAAATTTAAACCATGTGTTCTTTGCTCCTTTTTCCCCTTTTCTGCCTTCTTTTGAATAGATTATTTTTGTAATCAATTGTATCTTTGTCTTGGTTTATTAACTATATCTTATTGTTTATTATTTAGTGGTTGCTCTGGGGATTACAGTATAGATATATAATTTATCACATGCTAGCTTATAATAATAGTTTGCCACTTCATTTACCATGTAAGAGTATTACCACAATATAGTTTCATTTTCCCCTTTCCTTATCTTCTGTGCTATTGTCATTTATTTTATTTTTACATATATTTTAAATGCTATAATACACTGTTTTTCTTTTTACTTTAAGAAATTATCTTTTAAATAATTTTAAATGAGAAAATATTTCTTATATTATCAGTCTACTCGATATCTCTAGTACTCTTTATCCCTTTATATAGTTTCCTTTGATATAATATTTCTTCTTCCTAAAAATTTTCTTATATATTTCCTTTGTGTATGTCTGCTAAAGTTGAATTTGCTAACCTTTTCCTTTCCTCAAAATAATTTTTCACCCTTATTTTTGAGGAATAGTTTTCGCTAGATATTGAATTCCATGTTGTAAATATTTTTTCTTTCAGCAGAAATATGTTGTTCTATTCTTTTCTAGGTTTTATAGTTTCTGGTGAGAAGACTGGGATTATTTTCAATTTGTTCCTCTTTATGTGACACTCTTCTAGTAACTTTTAAGATTTTCTCCTTATTGCTACTTGCTTTTAGCAGTGTGATTACAGAAGCTCCTTGACTTACAATGGGGTTACATCCTGATAAATGCATTGAAAGTTGAAAATATTGAAAATTGAGAATTCATTTAATATATACTCATCCCTCAGTATTTGCAGAGATTTGGTTCTGGGATTCCCTGCAAATATCAAAATCTACCAATGCCCAAGTCCCTTCCATAAAATGGCCCAGTAGTTGCCTACAACCTATGTTCATCTTCCTGTATACTTCAAATCATCTCTAAATGACTTACAATACCTAATACAATTTAAAGGCTATTAAAATAGTGGATATGTTGTTTTTATTTGTATTATTTTTGTTGTTGTATTGTTATTTTTTATTGTTTTTATTTTTTTCCTAATATTTTGAATTCATGGTTGGTTGGATCTGTGGATACAAATAATCACGGTTTAGCTTAGCCTTTCTTCAACATGCTCAGAAACTTACATCAGCTCACAGCTGAGCAAAATCAGATGGAAAGACAGTACACTGAAGAGCAGGAGGGGTCAGTTGCTCTCACAGTCACATGGCTGACTGGAAGCTGCAGCCGCCCTTGTCCTATATGATGAGAGGGTGCCGTACTGCATATATCTAGCCCAGAAAAGATCAAAATTCAGAATTCAAAGTACAGTTTTCATTGACTGAATATCACTTTTGCACTATCATAAAGTTGAAAAAAATCATTGCAAATGGAAATATTGTAAGTCAATGACTAACTCCATTTTCAAAATGTCTTGTTTATGGCAGAAGGTACATCTGTTTCCAGTTAGTGTATTACTGCATGGCATTTATTGTGCCTTTCTAAATATATACTGATGTGTTTTTGCTCAATTATCTTTGAGTGTAGCAGTTCTCACCCAGCCTGTTATTTTCCTAAAATAGAACAGGGTGGATATTCTTGACATTCCTCCCTATTTGCTCAAGAGGTCATTAGTGGCTCCTCAATTAGGTATTAGGTGAAAAGCTGGATGGTCACAATTCTTTTATTTCCTGAGGCCACTAATTTAGGCTGAGGGGAGACTCTTGGCATATGAAAAATATTGAACCAGGGAATTCTGTTTCTGAGTTTCTCTGTAAATAAAAAAATCTTTACTGTTTTCAGTACATATCTTATTCTTTCAAGAATGAGGATCTTCTAGGCTTTTGGATTTCATTCCATAGCCATGAATCAGTTGCCCAGTTTGGAAAGATGTGGAGGCAACAATACTTGCATCAGTTCCTGCTTCTGTCTGAATATATGTCTAGTTTACCCTGGATGGGCCCATTGATGGAAGGTTGAGTCATGTCCTTATTTCCTCTGTTCTGTTTGGAAGTTGGACCAGAGAAAACAACAGTAAAGAATAGTCATTCAGTCTCTTCTCTCGCTGACCATCTCTACTCATCTACAGAAGTTGAAACGCACTGCATATTATGATTGCTTTTCCCCTGAGCTTTATGTGGTCTACCTAACCTAGTCTACCTACCTAGGGTTATTACCTCCAAGCATAGGAACATAGAGATATTAGTAGTAGCCTTCAGAACTCTTTTTTAATTCACATTTAATTCAACTTTGAATTAAGGAGAATTGTTCTTTGTTAGCTTCAGGTCGGTCTCAATTTGATGATAAAAATAAAATAAGATCACATCTGACAGATCCTTTTCAGAACTTGTAGTATGAGATTAGGGACCTTTCCCAGTTTCAGCAAAGGAAAGGTTTTCTTTCTATTTCATGTTTATGTGCTGTACAGTGGAATCTTTCGTAAATGTATAGTTACTTTACCACATTTGCTGGACAAAAAGCAAAGCCTTTCAAAATTATTTAAAAAAAGAAATCAAATTCTTTTATTTTCCTATTTTCTTCTCTTAACAATGCAGCAGAGTGAGACTCAAGACACTTCCTGTCCCTCTCAAGTCTGTAGCTCTGAGTTCCTTTGGGGTAATTTGCCTTTTTCTGTAATTAAGTCAACATGATTACCCACCAGCAGCCTTTTCAAGGTTATCACTGCTGTAACATTGGTATTTCCAAAGAGACTGTAATGTGAGGAAAAAATGGTCTTTAAGCAGACTCAAGAGAGATTTAATTGAGACTCATTGTGCACATTAACATGCAAATGTTTGTGATATTCATTGTAACAAAAAGTACACTACTATGTAATGCAATATTTAACACAACCGATAGCAATGCCCTCAGCACAGTGCAATTAAGAGCACATTCCAGATGAATAGGTTCTTTCTTTTCACAAAGGATAGAAACTTTCAGATTAGATATGGAGGGTAAACGAAATCAGTTTAGTGTGGTCAATTATGATGCATTCCTTAAAAAAAAAACACACTTTGTTGAGGTATGATTGACATACAAAAATCTGTACCTATTTAAGTATATGACTAGATGAGTTTGGAGATAAGCATACACCATGCAACTATCTTCACAAGCTATGCTGTAAACATATCTATCACTTCCAAACATTTTCTTCTGCCCCACTTCACAAATACGTTCTTATAATTGACTCATTATGGGATGTTGACATGAAGAGAAAAATTTCCCTGGGTGACCTGAAAATTTATTCTCTTCCTGTTAGATAGCATGGATAGGGTATTAAAACACGATTCTTCTCACTGCAATTCCATAGGGTCCAAGGACCCTATGTTCCTACTTTTCACATTATTGCATTGCATTTATGGTCCTTTTAGATACATAGAGAGAGACAGATAGATAGATAGAGATAGAGATAGAGATAGAGATAGAGATAGAGATAGAGATAGAGATAGAGATAGACAGACAGATAGCTTTAGTTTTACCCCTAATATACAGAATATGCTCAGTGTTCTTCCATCATCATTTAAAATCTAATCTTCTAAAAAAAGAAAGATAATTTAGAAATGGGTATGCTTATTTCACCTTAGTTTAAAAGTTAAGCAGATCTTGAACAAAGGCAGCATACCTAATGTCACTGTTCTGCATTCTGGAAATCCAGTTCGAGAAAGCAGCTGGAGAACACAGGTACCAAATCTGACTCATTTCTGAAGCTATAGATGTCAGGTGTACTTGAGGTTTCTTGTCCATTTTGATTATTCCAGAGGAACTGGTCATCTGAGAGAACTACTTATCTATATTGTTTGCCTTTTAAATTTTCTGATTCAAATTAAAGTTTAATTTTTTAGACACTGTAAGAATCATTTTACATATCTCAACTAACAACTCCTTTAAAATAGAAAATATATCTTATACAGCTTTATGTCTCTACTGCCCAGAAGTAGATTTGGACTATTGTGGAGCCTTTTCTGCCTATGTAGTCAATCAATTATTTTCTGTATATTTTGTCCTTGCTAAATCTCATTGTAAAGATGTATTCTTAGCCATTAAGAAGCATCAGCCCATTATTTGTGGAAAAAGCCAAAGTTGGAGAAATATGCTGCTTTAGGAGTAGGTTTTTCTAAGTTAGGCATGCTAAACAAACACAGAAACAGTTGCTATAGAGGCAGATTGAGAAGGCGACAATATTCTCTACAACAGAATTAATGCAGTTCTAAAGTAGAATTGACAGATCACAGATCCTTACTGCTGCAAGTCTCAGAGGTCGCTGAGTCCATGAGGATTCATTAACTTATCAGTGAGATGTTAATCTGTGCCAGGCATCTCACAAGAATCAGAAACAGTGGGATGAAGCAGAAATTATCCTTACATTCAATGATCAGGGCAGTGCTATGGAAGGAACAATGCATGGATCTAAACCAGATAATGCTGCACATAAATGGTCAATGATGTGGCCAAAGGATCGGGCCTAAATTCCATCAACAGCAAACTATGAATTCTTAGATTTGTCTTGTAATTCCTTTGAAACATATTTATATGTTTGATGAAGAAACCATTTTAAAGAGGCTACAGAGACAACTGAAGGTCAAAACCAGGCATGTGAGTATGCCTCCTTCTCCCTGAGATCCCACCGAAACAAAAATAAACAAATAAAAGAACAAAAAGGAATAAACCAATAGTGACAAAGAGAAAGAAGTGAGGGACAGAAATGTCATTTATATACAGTTGTAAGAATTCTAAAGAAAATGAGATATAAAAATGAGTTGACAAATAAAATGGATGGAGAATGCCCAGCAGAGAATATACCATAAGAGTCACCAAGGCAGTAGCAGTGTGCCTACTGAAAGGACCTCAGAAAGGCATTGCATTCAGAGTCAGCATATGTATGTGTTGATGGAGGGAGGACATAGGTAGGAATAAAAAGTTGAGTAGAAGACAGAAGGGACAACTGAAGGTCTGCATATTAAACAGCAGAACGAAATGTTAGGTGGGTTTTCCTGCCCCTTCACAACCCACACCCACTCCAGCCCACAGAAAACAGCAACAAATATCTAGCAAAAGGTAATACATGAGGTGGATATTTCTATTTCTTCTTCTTTCTTTCTTTCTCTTCTTTCTTTTCTTCTTTTTTTTTGCGTTGGAGTCTCGCTCTGTTACCCAGGTTGGAGTGCAGCGCCATGATCTCGGCTCACTGCAACCTCTGCCTCCTGGGTTCAAGTGACTCTCCTGCCTCAGCCCCCCAAGTAGCTGGGACAACAGGTACATGCCACCACGCTTAGCTAATTTTTTGTATTTTTAGTAGAAACGGGGTTTCCCCATGTTGGCCAGGAGAGTCTCAATGTCCTGATCTTGTGATCCGCCCACCTCGGCCTCCCAAAATGGAAGTGGGTATTTCTAACAAAATAAAGTCTCCAAATAATCAAATTTTTCTACTAAGACTGTACAGAACCTAGACTAACATCTTTTTCTCTCTGATATAATGGTAGAATGGAATCTGATAGCCAGATTTCAGCCCTTTCAACATATGGTTAGCATAATCATTAACACATTCTACCTTGAGATCCTAGTAGCAATTCCAATCCAGGTGAAAGCCCTAGCCAGGGAACTAACTTTAATGTTGCTGGAAGAAACCCATCTCACAAAAGCAAAAGAAATATGACAGCAGATTTCATGCTGGAAAAATTGCAAGCTAGAAGACAGTTGAACAACATTATTAAAATTCTAAAAAGAAAAACGTAGAATTCTTTACCCAATGAAAATACTTTCAAAAATGGAGGCAAATGAGAGCCTTCATAAATGCAAAGGCTGAAAGAACTAATCACTAGCATAAGTATAATAAATATTAAACTAAGTCTTTCAAACAGAAGGAAAATAATATCAAATGGAAATTTGGTTCTACACAAAGGAGTAAAAAGCACCAGAAATGATACCTACATGAATAAGTATGAAGACTATTTATCTTATTACTGAAATATATTCAAAAGATAATTGACCACTTAAAACATAAGGAATAACAGTATATTTGTATTTTTTACTTAATCTATGTACCAGTAAAATATATGACAGTAATAGCATAAAAAAGCAAGAAGGGAGAAATGGAGGCATGGTGTCCTTATACTAAAAGGTAAGCAGGATAATATCACTGGAAGGTAGCTGTAAATTAAAGATAGTGCCTTTGCCCATTCATGCTGCTATAACAAAAGTATCACAGAGTGGGTGTCTTATAAATAGTAGAAATTTATTGCTCGTAGTTCTGGAGTCTCGGAAATCCTAGATCAAATTGTTGGCAAATTTGATGTCTAATGAGGACCGACTTTCTGGTTCATTGCTGGACATCTTTTTCACTGCATCCTCACATGGCAGAAGGCATGAGAGAGCTCTCTAGAGTTTTATTATAAAAAAGGGCACTAGTTCCATTCATGAGGGCTCTGTTTTCATGACTTAACCTTCTCCTAAAAGCCACACCTCCAAACACCATTACACTAGGTGTTAAAATTTCAACAAACGGATTTTGGGTGGCACCAACATTCAGCTAATAACACACAACTAATAGATCTGCTCATGAATGCTTCACACGTCCTCCTCCTGCTCTGGCCTTTACTTTGGGAGCATGAGTTATTGACTTTCCCCAGAACCACAGATAGGAGAGCAGCAATTCATCTGCCTTGCTGGCAGCTTGTACTGAAAGCAATGGCTGCCTCCACATTCTCTGGGTGACAGGTTATCACACATGGCTTTCATTTGATTCTTCTGCCAGATTTGGGCAGTGGAGAGATAGAATCTTTTAGCCAGATATTTTAGTGCATAGAATTGTATGTGATGTGATCATTTATCCAGTGCTTGTATCTGAAGCTGGCCCCAAAAGGAATCTAAACTTGTATTCTCAGCCACCCCACATTCACCACACAGGGGTCTGATATTCCCACCACAGGGGGACTACTTTCTTTCTTTATCATGCCCATGGGTTCTTTGAAATCAAAACTAGAATGTTGGCCGGGCACAGTAGCTTGTGCCTGTAATCCCAGCACTTTGGGAGGCCGAGGCGGGTGGATCACGAGATCAGGAACTCGAGACCAGCCTAGTCAACATGGTGAAATCCCGTCTCTACTAAAAATACAAAAAATTATTCAGGCATGGTGGCATACACCTGTAATCTCAGCTACCTGGGAGGCTGAGGCAGGAGAATACTTGAACCCAGGAGGTGGAGTTGCAGTGAGCAGAGATTTTGCCATTGCACTCCAGCCCCAGTGACAGAACAAGACTCAGTCTTAAAAAAAATGGAGAATGTCAGCCCTGGCTGGGGCTTTAGAGATCTAGCATTATCCCTCCTCCCACTTTTTTTAAAATAGCTACATAATATTTGTACATATTTAAGGGGTACAAGTGATATGGAAGCGGGGCAGGGAAGTGCTGAGTAGAGAAGGGTGTGGTCCCGGACCTGTGCCCATGGAACTAGGTGAGGACAGGCACTCCTGTTTTTGCACTCAAATGTTGCATTTTCTAAGACCACCCCGACCTGCCACACCCCCATCCTGTGCCTATAAAAATCCTGAGGCCCTATCAGGCAGAGACACGAGCAGCTGGACATCAAGAGGAACACAGCAGTGACAGACCACACAAGTGGCTGGACGTCGAGAGAAGCAGAAGGGCAGAAGAACACCCTGGCAGACACCAGGAGACCCTGGCAGACACCAGCAGATGCTGGCAGGCCACCTATGGTGGGACAACACAAAGTTTGGATGAGGATGGTGGGAGAAGAGCCTGGCCGTTATTCCAGGGGAAGACCACCCCACCTCTGACTCCCATTCGTCTGCTGAGGGCTACTTCCTCCACTCAATTAAACCTTGCACTCATTCTCTGAGCCCACATGTAATCTGATTTTTCCAGTACACTAAGTCAAGAACCCAGGAATACAGAAAGCCCTCTGTCCTTGTGATAAGGCAGAGGGTCCCACTGAGCTGATTAAGACAAGCTGCCTATAGATGGCAAAACTAAAAGTACACACAGTAGCACAGCCTCCAGGAGCTGTAAGCATTCACTTCTAGATGCTGCTGTGAAGTCAGAGCCCACATATCCCATAACCTGTCCCCCTGCATACTCCCTTTAGAGGTTTGAGCAGTGGGGCACCAAAGAAGCGAGCCACACCCCCATTGCATGCCCTGTGAGGGGGATAAGGGAACTTTTCCCATTTTACATGTAATATTTTGTTACATGCATAGAATGTGTAGTGACCAAGTCAGGGTGTTTAGGATATCTATCACTGAGTGCATTTATCATTTCCGTGTGTTAGGAACATTTTAAGTCCTCTCTTCTAGCTATTTTGAAATATAAAATAGATTGTTGTTAACTCTAGTCACCCTACTCTGCTATTGAAAATTAGATCTTATTTCTTCTATCTAACTGTATATTTGTACCCATTAATCAGCCTCTCTCATCCTCCAAACACGCCCTTCTTCACCTCATTTTCCAAATGGAATTAGAGGAACAGCGGAGTTAAAGGTCTTGCTCAATATTAAAGGTGAATGAATGTCAGATTAGAACCACTGATCCCTGATCAGTGGGCTGATGCTATGTCCACTCTCCCTGACATTTACAGGCCCCCATAACCATGAACTCAGGACTATGAACCTCATCCAGAGACTCTCCCAATAGGCCCCGGCCCCAAATAAATGACACCCTTTCATTCAGCTTCTTCTAGTTCAAAGTACTTCTGTAGATTACTTAGGAGATCTGTGAGTTGAGCTGTGTTATGGCTTCAAATTCTAACTGTACCAGACATAGTTCTCACTATGGTAAAAAGCAAACAGACATTTCCTATTATTGGTCTCCATAACCTTTCAGGAATCCAGACTGATAAATGTCCCTGGCTGTGGGAGGTGACTGACAGGCAGGAGCCTGGCAGCACGTTGTCATAGGATGAATGACAGCTGAGGGCCTGTAACCTTTTCCCATCATAATAGGGAGACAGAAATAAAAATGTTATGTGGAGCATATCAGATTGTCTGTGATTCAGAGCAGGGAGTTCAGGACTGGGAGTCTATGGACTTGCAGAGGGAGATGAATAAAGATGGGTGCATTCACAGGCCAGCAATTTTAGGCTCACCCCATGCTGGGCATCCTAAGGGAGATGAGATGGGAAGACATGCATTTCTGTGAAGAGCTGACTGTCCCAGAGAAGTGGCGTCAGCATCTCTGTAGACCTCAGCCATGGCACTGGTTGTTCATGCATTTGTCATGTGATTTCCTTTAGGATAGGGACTATCCTGTGTGTAAAACTGACCTACTGTGAACTCTGTAAGGAATGTGGATGATGTAATCTGTCATATGATAATTCATTTCAAAATATTAGTTTCAGGCTTTGTGCTAAGTGTTAGGGAGCAATAATGGTTGAGATAGATTCAAGTATGTTCTTCACCCTTAGAATTTACTTAAACGAGTATGTGCATATGTGTGTGTACACATATATACATATGTTTACATGCATAGATGTGAGCTTAGTAAGTGTGTAGCTTTCAACCAAGTGATGCCTTGGGAGATCAGCCTAAAGATTTCAGTCAAGCAGCATAATACAGTGTGATGGAATGAGCAAGGGCTTTGAAATGTGAGCCTTGTCACTAGCTGTTCATATCATGAGCAGAATTACTTAACTTTTCAGATTTCCCCCGCCCTGTCCAACTTCCACACTTATCTATCCTACTGCAGGGATATTGTGAAGGCACCGGGTGGTGTGTACCCTGGGACATTTCAAGTATTAGTCATGGAGCAGTGATGATTCTGTGGCTCCATGAAACCAAGACAATGTAGAAAGTAAGTGCCATAGACACTGGCATGTGGTCCACCCCAATAGCTTGGAAATGAGATAATTATGATTACCTCTGGGACTTACACTGTGAAACCAATACACAATGGGTCATAGGACGGTCATGCCGGGCCTCCTTAAGAAAACAAAATACCTCCCAGGTGTGAAAAATTCCAAAGGCACCAACATTTTATCAGAAGGTGCTCGTAAGCCTCCAAAGCATAACAAAAGTAAGGTCACCCAGGGACTGCCCGTAGAAGAAGGGACTAGAGGTAACTAACATAGCTGTGGGCATCTCCACTCTGCTGGGAGGTAAACCCCCAACACAGAGGGGGCCACTTCAGAGCTTGATGCTATTGCATTTCTGATAATTTGCCTGAGTTTCCATGTTATGAGTTCACTTATCTAATCTTTGATGAATTCTGCCTTCTACATTCCTCAAATGTATCCACTTCTACCATCCCCATTGCTCCCACCATAGTTCACATCACCAGTATTTCTTATTGCATCAGCTTCCTCACTTCTGTCTGTACTTTCAGGCCCACCCCGCCTCCGTTTCCCTTCCAATCATTCTATGCACCACAGCCAGAGAGATCTTTCTAAATCATGAATTTCATCTTATTTTCCTGCTAAATCCCTTCAGATAGGTTTCCTATTATGTTCCGAATGCAATCGGAATACCCTGACATGGTTCAAGGGCTTAATAGGCTGGCTCTGCCACACTCTGCACTATCTGTTCCAACCTGCTTTCCCCTCCAGATATAATCTCCTGCCACACTGCACAAAGGTCTACCTCCTCTATGGTGTACTCACCTGCCCCACTTCCCAGGCGAACTGTTACACCATCCTCAATTCTTCCTGTGAACATCGCTTTCCTGAACTGAGGGCCCCTTCTGTGTGCTCTCAGCTCCAGTACCAGCCTTCACCTCTGCCTTTTACACATCAGATAGGACTGCTTGCTAGCTTCTGTGACTCATTGGCAAGGTGACTATAATCCTTGTAAATGGAGAAGAATTATGATTCCCTACCCCCCAAGCTCAAGGTTCCTCATCTGAGAACAGGGATGAGGACAGCAGTGACTTCACAGAGCTGTGATGAGATTCAAAAGAGCTAATGATCACAAGACACTTAGTTTCTGACAGAGAATAACTATCTGTGTGTCTATGTATATATAACCTAAGAAATCACATACATAAACTATAAACTCATACTTATGCATATATTTATGTTATTACTATTACACCTCTTTTCTTGCTATAACTTTAGAATATAGTACAGTGCATGGCAAGAAGAAGTCTCAATAAATATTTGTTAAATGAGAAAATTAGTTTCATACATTCCAAGCAACCATCTGATTTTTATTTGATTTCTTACATCATTTGATTACTTGGGGACCAAAAACAAAGCAAAATAAATAAACCAAAAAGAAAATCATCTTGTACAACTAACAACTATACTTTTCTAAATGCCACTAAATGGTCGTTTTTGCTCTTATGCAGTAGTCTAAGATTTGTTAGGGAGTCTTTCTCTCTAAGCCAGTTCAACTCTGGGAGTATTGAACTTGAAGGGCTGAGGATGCAATCATGTGTGCTGGTGAAATCACTAAAGGTAGCAACACTTTTTCAAGTTTTGGTTTTCTGAACTCTCAAGTCACCCCTCTTTCCAAATATCCCATTGTAAGCCTTCCTCAAACTTATTCCACAATTCTCTCTGGCTCCCATGTTAGAAGGGGGAAAATGGAGAAAAACACAAAACAGATAAAAGCTTCACTTTCTATACTATTCATTAGCTGAGATGGTTTGGAAGATAGGAGAGTGCAGTGTTGGGCAGCGCGAGGTGGAGGCCACATGGTGGATCTGAGGGAGTCTGGCAGGAAGGTAAGAGCCATGGCCATTGGCCAGTGTAAGTGAGCCCCAAATCCCAAACGAACTGGCTGGTGGCACCGGGCAATGATAATAGCTAACCTTATTGATCATGTCTCATCCCCTCGTGCAGTGTTAAGAACACTAAGCAGGGAGGTGGGGGACTCATTTTTTTGTTGTATTTATTTTTCTTTAAATAAATGTTATTGTGTATATTTGAGAATTCCAGCATGATGTTATGGGATACATGTAGATACACAGACACTAAACATAAGAAGTAAATGAGACATTGGGAACGTAATCACTATTCTCGAAATCAAAGAGCCAGCACGAAGCAGAAGTGGGATTCAACCCCAGGCATTTTGACTACAAACCCAGGCAGCTTGTACTCTTTACTCACAGTCTCTCAGTTTTCCTCTCTCAAAAATGGTCCCATTACCCACATGTTACAGGATTATCATGATCATTATAGATAATGAATATGGTAGCCACATACAAAAACAGTGGCTATATCGACCAACCAACTGGGATCTCCAGCAAGTTCCTTTGCTTCTGTGGTCTTCAGGTTTCCCAAGAACTTAATGAAGAGGATAGAGAAGTAATCCAGAATTCTAAGGTTACAGCTTGCATCTGCCCAAGAACAATATGTTTCCCTCTTTCTGAGGTGTCAGTCTACTACCCTCATCCTCTGAGGCATATAAGCGTCTAAAGGCCAAACCTCCCCCATGGCCACCTATGTCTCCAATTATAACTTGTCAAGCTTAAGTAGAGCCACCGCATGCTCATCATTTTGATGGTCCTTTTGTTTTCTAAGCTGTCTTTTACGGTATGAAAAACAAGAGTGTAGAAAGAGGAATAAAACAAGAATTACAGGATAGAGAGAGGAACAACAGTCTTTAGCCATAGATTGATTAATGGTCCAACTTAAACTTGGAATTAGACAACCCTAATTGCACAGGCAAAAGAACTCACCTCCGAAGTATCTTCTAGCAAATCTAATTAAGAACACCGATGACAAGTCAAGCCATTTAGATTTCATCAGGCCCTGCCCCATGCTTGGGACTTCAAAAATGTCCTAACTTCACTGGATGTAAAGGTCACACAAGTTATTGTATGAATTTCTCTGCAGATAGTATTGAATCTGGGAAAAAAACAAAAAACAGAAAAAATCTCAGAGTAGAACATTGTCCCAACCAGCTGGTAACCTGAGTTGGCCCTGTCTCAGAGAAAACAGAGGAAATGAAGTCTGGGGCAAGATGCCATTTATCTGTGGTATTCTCACCTTCACTTCACTTACCCCCACCTAAGAGTGCTCTTGAATGGTTTCAACCCAGACAAGACGATTAAACTTTCTTCCCATAGGAAGGACAACCATACCTTCCAGAAGGCATATTATCACTTCGTAGGCAGGCATTTTTTCTTCCCAGAAAAGAAGGGATCCCTTTAATTTTTGTGACAATTTTATGAATTTTTATGCTTCAGAGTTAAGGATCATTTCACTGTGACTTTCAGCAATATAATTAAATGATTTGGGGAATAATTGTTGCAGTTACTGGCAAAAGTATAAGCCTTTTTTTTTTTTGGCTTATTGATGGACAAAAAAGTTCCTCCCCTATGTATGTATTTTCTCCTTTTTGGATACTTTGAATAAAACTCAAAAAAAAGAATTCAGGTTTACAGCAGTAATTTCTCAGGTTTGCATAGAATTTCACCATATCCTATTTATCTTTTTCCTCAGTAAAACAACACTAACTATGGGGTGTTAGATGAATGCAAGATGCATATATCCAAAAGTAATAATGACAATTACTATCGACTGCATGTTGGCTGGCCTCAATGGCTCATGCCTATAATCCCAGCACTTTGGGAGGCTGAGGCAGGTGGATCACCTGAGGTCAGAAGTTTGAGATCAGCCTGACCAACATGGTGAGACCCCATCTCTATTAAAATACAAAAATTTTCTGAGCGTGGTGGCATGTGCCTGTAGTCCCAGCTAGTTGGGAGGCTGAGACTGGAGAATTGCTTGAATCTGGGAGGTGGAGGTTACAGTGAGCCTAGATTGTGCCACTGTACTCCCGCCTGGGCCACAGGGTGAGACAGAGTCTCAAAAAATGTATGTATATGCATACATATACATATTGGAATTCTCAAATTTATATATATTGACTGCATGTCTACCACATGTTGGTGCATCAATAAAACCTCATCTAATCTTTAATAATTGTGTAGAAGTGGTAAAAACTGCTACTTTTCTTTCATAGATAGGAGAACTGAGACTCAGAGAAGTGAGTTGACTTGTTCAAGGTCACACAAGTTTGGGGCAAATTCCGGCTTGGAACCAAGGTCTATCTGTCACCTGAAAAGACCATGCCCTTTTCCTTGTCCCAGTGAAGGAATGGATATCTTGGTGCTGCATCACCAAACACCTGTCTCGGGAGTCAGAGCAGGAAGATAAGATATGCATTCTAAGGCCTAGGGAAATTGTTGAGATTATGCCTCTGTGAAAAAAATAAAGGCTTGCCTATGGTGGGTTGGTAGTTG
>PVHO010025844.1:0-28984 GCA_004024885.1 Saguinus imperator
CCATATCAAAGAGTCACCTGACTATCACACATATATGTATCATTCACGGAGCTGCTTAATTTGGGGCAAGCTGAGATAGGGTCCTGACAACTACACAGCTGCTGATTTTGCACTGAAGCTATGAATTAGAAGCCCTATGATATAGACTCCTTACTGTTGCCCATTTGTGCATTATTCAGTAATGCTGTGATTGAGTGGATATAATACTTGGACTCTGACTATTCTTAAGGTGTGTATTCTTCAGTGAGTTTCTGAACGAGTGACCACATAAAGCAGACGCCTGACTCTATCATCCTGACTATATTTCAGCTCTCCATTTTTCACTGAGTGCTTATGGAAGGGTCATATCAAATAGTCTCCAGACTATACCGAAGTTGTGCATTATTCAATGGGTCTCTGAAGAAGTGGCCACTTATAAAAGAATCTTGAGTATTTTCCAGATGTATATGATCCTTCACTGCGGGTCTGAATAAGTGGCCATGTGAATACACTTCTGACTTTTCCAAAGGTCTGTATTATTCTGTGACGCTCTGAATGGGTATCCAAAAAATAGAAACTCCTGAATACTCCACAGGCCTGCGTTTTCATATTCGGCTCCAAATCGTTGGCTATACGAAATAGAATCCTGACTTTTCCCAAGGTGTACGTTACCCAGTGAGGCTCTGAAGATGTGGCTATTAAAAGAAAATTCTGACTATGATACAGGTGTTCCTTATTCAATGAAGCTCTGAAATAGATGCCATATGAAATAGGGTACTGAGTATTTCCCAGGTATATATTATTCACTGAAGCTCTAAAACTTTGTCCATATGAACTTGTTTCCTGATTAGTCCACAGGAGTGAATTATTGACTCTGACTTTGAATATTTGGGCATATGGAATAGACTAGTGACTATTCCCAACTTGTGTATTGCTCACTCAGGTTTAGATTTTGTGGCCATACAAAATAGATTAGTGCCATTTCCACAGGTGTTCATTATTCCCTGAGGCTGTAATTGAGAGGCTACATATAGTAGACTCCTCATATTTTCCCAGGTATGTATTACTCAGTGTGGCTCTTCTTGTGTGACCATATGAAAGGGAATTCTGTCTATCTTAAATAATTTTATTATCCAATGAATCTCTGAATGAGTGGCTATATGAAACAGACTGCTGAGTACATTACGTATGTGCATTATTCACTGTGGTTACGATTCCGTGGCTATATGAAATGGAATCACACATAATCCACACGTGCATATTATAAACTGAGGCTATGAATGAGTGTACAAATGAAATGGACTTCTGGCTACCCCAGGGGTGTGCATTCTTCACCCAGGCTCTGAATGAGTGTCCATAGAAAATAGACTCCAAATT
The DNA here is from genome assembly GCA_004024885.1 of Saguinus imperator. Taxonomy (NCBI): domain Eukaryota; kingdom Metazoa; phylum Chordata; class Mammalia; order Primates; family Cebidae; genus Saguinus; species Saguinus imperator. The sequence continues at coordinate 1,357 of PVHO010025844.1, forward strand.
ATTCTACAGGTGTATATTATTCAGTGAGGCTCAGAACATATGTTCATAATAAATAGAATCTTTATGATAGAGAGGTTCTGTCTTATTTCCTGAGGCTCTGAATATGTGTCTACATAAAATAGACTCCAGACTACAGCACATTTCTCAGTGACACTCGGAATGAGAGGCCGCATGAAAATTTCTCCTGATATTTCCACAGGTGTGCATTATTTAGTGAGACTTAGAATGAGGGAATAGAAGTAAATCCTGACTCTTTCCACAGGTGGGTACATTTAGTGAGGCTTTCAATGAGTGGCATCGGAAAGAGAATTCTGTCTATTCCACAGGTATTCATTATTCAGTGATTCTCTGAATGAATGGCCATAAAGCATAGACTCCAGACTATATCTCAAGAGTGTAATATTCAGTGAGGCTGCGAACGAGGGGCATATGAAACAGACTTCTAATAATCCACAATTGCGTTATTCCCTCTTTGTCTGAATGACTAGCCATACAAAATAGTATCTTTAATATTCACCGTGTGTGCATTATTCAAACAGGTTCTCTATGAGTGTAGATAATAGAAAAACTCCTTACAGTATTCCTCGTTTGTATTAGTCAGCGGTACACAGAATTAGAGTTTTCAAAAAATAGAATCCTATAACCCAGGTGTGTAACATTCAGGCAGGCACTCAATTAGTGGCTATCCTAAACAGCGTCGTGATTACTTCATAGAAGTTCATTATACACTGCAATTTTGAATGAGAGGCCATATGAAATAGACACCTGACTATTGCTTCATTTTGAAATATTCTATGAAGTCCTAAATGATTCATAGTATGAAATTGAATCCTGAGGATTCCGCAGGTGTGTATCATTCAGGGAGGCACAGAATGAGTGGCCATATAAAATATGCTCATCTATGACCCTGGTGTGTATTATTCACTGAGGCTCTAAATGATTGGTTCCGTGAGGTATACTCTTAACTCTCCCCCGGGTGTGTATAATTGAATGAGACTCTGACTAGGTGAGCATAAAAAAGAGACTCTTATGTATTGCCCAGGTGTTCATTACTTACATAGATACTGAATGTGTAGTTATTTGAAGTAGAAACTTGACTATTTCTGAGGGGAGTATTATTCACAGAGGCCCTGAACGAGTAGCCATGTGAAAGAGATTTCTGACTTATCAGATAAAAATATTATTCCCTACAACACTGAAAGAGTGTCCTTATGTAATAGACTTCATTTTACTTCACAGTTGCCCGTTATTGTTTGACCCCCCAAAGGAATCACCATATTAAATACACTAGTGATTATTCCTCACATGTGCAGTATTCAAAGAGGTTTTGCATGAGTGTCCATAACAGAGTATCCTGACTATCACAAATATATGTATCATTCACGAAGCTGCTTAATTTGGGGCAAGCTGAGAAAGGATCCTGACTCCTACACAGCTGATGATTATGCACTTAAGCTCAGAATTGGTACCCATATTATATAGAATCCTTACTATTGCCCAATTGTGCATTATTCAGTAATGCTGTGATTGAGTGGCTATAATCCCTGGACTCTGACAATTCTTAAGTTGTGTAATCTTCATTGAGTTTCTGAACGAGTGACCACATAAAGTAGACTCATGACTCTATCATCCTGACTATATTTCAGCTGTCCATTTTCTACTGAGTGCTTAGGAAACGGTCATATCAAATAGTCTCCAGACTATACCCCAGATGTTCATTATTCACTGAGTCTCTGAATAAGTGGCCATATATAAAAGAATCCTGAGTATTTTCCAGATGAATATGATCCTTCACTCCAGTTCTGAATAAGTGGCCATGTGAAATACACTCCTAAATTTTCCATAGGTCTGTATTATTCTGTGACGCTCTGAATGGGTCTCCACAAAGTAGAGACTCCTGAAGACTCCAAAGGCTTGAGATTTTACATTCGGCTGTAAATTAGTGGCTATACGAAATAGAATCCTGACTTTTCCCAAGGTGTATGTTATTCAGTTAGGCTCTGAAGATGTGGCTGTTAAAAGCAAATTCTGACTACGATACAGGTGTTCCTTACTCATTGAAACTCTGAAATAGATGCCATATGAAATGGCGTCCTGAGTATTTCCCAGGTATATATTATTCACTGAAGATCTAAAACTTTGTCCATATGAACTTCTGACTATTCCACAGGTGTTCATTATTCAGTGATTCTTTGAATTGCCATAAAGATTAGACTCCAGACTATATCTGAAGTGTCTAATATTCAGTGAGGCCGTGAAAATGGGCATATGAAACAGACCTCTAATAATACACATGTGCGTTATTCACTTTTTGTCTGAATGACTAGCCATACCACATAAAATCCTTATTATTCGCTGTGTGTGCATTATTCAAACAGGTTCTCTATGACTACAGATAACAAAAAACTTCTTACAGTATTTCACGTGTGTATTACTCAGCGGTACTCAGAATTAGAGTTCATATAAAATAGAATTTTATAACCCATGTGTGTATCATTCAGGAAGGCACTCAATTCCTGGCTATTTTAAACAGCGTTCTGATTACTCCATAGAAGTTCATTATACACTGAAACTTTAAATGAGAGGCCATATGAAATAGACACCTGACTATGGCTCCATTGTGAATTATTCCATAAGGTTCTACATGAGTGATAGAATAAAATTAAATCCTGAGGATTGCCCAGGTGTGTATCATTCAGGGAGGCACAGAATGACTGGCCATATAAAAAATGCTCGACTATATCCCTGGTGTGCATTATTCACTGAGGCCCTAAATGATTGGTTCCGTGTGAAATACTTTTAACTCTTCCCCGGATGTGTATAATTGAATGAGACTCTGACAAAGAGGGCATAAAAAAGAGACACTTTTGTATTTCCCAGGTGTGCATTACTTACAGAGACTCTGAATGTGTAGCCATATGAAGTTGAACCTTGACTATTTCTGAGGGGAGTATTATTCACAGAGGCGCTGAATGAGTGGCCATGTGAAAGAGATTCCTGACTTATCAAATATACATATTCTTCCCTGCAACACTGAAAGAGTGGCCTTATGTAATAGACCCCATTTTTAAAAAAAATGTTTTATTGCATTATTGGTTTGGGGGTACATGTGCAGAACGTGCAAGATAGTTGCATAGGTACACACATAGCAGTGTGCTTTGCTGCTTTCCTCCACTTCACCCACACTTGGTATTTATCCCCAGGCTATCCCCCCCAGCCCACCCCGCTGTCCCTCCCCCATTCCCCCCAAGAGTCCCCAGTGTATAGTAGACCGCCTCTCTGTGTCCATGTGTTCTTATTTTCCTCACCCACCTATGAGTGAGTATATGCGGTATTTCTTTTTCTGTTCTTGTGTCAGTTTGCTGAGAATAATGTTCTCCAGACAGTTGCGCATTATTGTTTGACCCTCCAAAGGATTCACCATATGAAATACGCTAGTGATTATTCCCCACATGTGCAGTATTCGAAGAGGTTCTGTATGAGTGTCCATATTAAAGAGTCTCCTGACTATTATACATATATGTATCATTCAGGGAGCTGCTTAATTTGGGGAAAGCTGATAAAGGATCCTGACTACTACACAGCTACTGATTATGCACTTAGGCTCTGAATTAGTAGCCATATGATATAGAGTCCTTACTATTGCCCAATTGTGAATTATTTGGTAATGCTCTGATTGAGTGGCCATAATACCTGGACTCTGACTATTCGTAAGGTGTGTAATCTTCAGTGAGTTTCTGAACGAGTGATCACATAAAGTAGACTCTTGACTCTATCATCCTGACTATATTTCTGCTCTCCAATTTCCACCGAGTGCTTAGGGAACGGTCATATGAAATAGTCTCCAGACTATACCCCAGGTGTGCGTTATTCACTGAGTCTCTGAATAAGTCGCCATATATAAAAAAATCCCAAGTATTTTCCAGATGAATATGATCCTTCACTGCGGTTCTGAATAAGGGGGCCTGTGAAATACACTCCTAAATTTTTCATAGGTCTGTATTATTCTGTGAAGCTCTGAATGGGTGACCACAAAGTAGAGACTCCTGAATACTCCACAGGCGTGCGTTTTTACATTCGGCTGTAAGTGAGTGGCTATACGAAATAGAATCCTGACATTTCCGAAGGTGTATGTTATTCAGTGAGGCTCTAAAGTTGTGGCTGTCAAAAAAAAATTCTGACCACGATACAGGTGTTTTTTATTCAATGAAGCTCTGAAATAGCGTCCTGAATATTTCCCAGGTATATATTATTCACTGAAGATATAAAATTTTGTCCATATCAACTTGTTTTCTGACTAGTCCACAGGAGTGAATTATTGACTCTGACGTTGAATATATGGGCATATGGAATAGACTAGTGACTATTCCCATCTTGTGTATTGCTCACTCAGGGTTTGATTTTGTGGCCATATAAAACAGATTAGTGCCTACTCCACACCTGTGCATTATTCCCTGAGGCTGTAAATGAGAGGCTATATATAGTAGACTCCTCACATTTTTCCAACTGTGTATTACTCAGTGAAGCTCTTCTTGTGTGACCATATGAAAAGTGATGCTGTCTATCTTAAATAATTTTATTATCCAATGAATCTCTGAATGAGTGGCTATATGAAACAGACTTCTGAGTATGTTACATATGTGCATTATTCACTGAGGTTAGGAGTCCGTGGCTATATGAAATGGAACCCAAACTAATCCACACGTGCATATTATAAACTGAGACTATGGATAAGTGTACAAATGAAATTGACTTCTGGCTACCCCTGGGGTGTGCATTCTTCTCCCAGGGTCTGAATGAATGCCCATCGAAAATGGACTCCAAATTATTCTACAGGTGTGTATTATTCAGTCAGGCTCATAAAATGTGTCCATATTAATGAAAATCTTTACGATAGCAAGGGTCTGTCTTATACAGTGGGGCTCTCAATATGTGTCTAAATGAAGTAGACTCCAAACTACAGCACATTTTTCAGTGACACTCGGAATGAGAGCCAGCATGAAAAATTCTCCTGACAATTCCCCAGGTGGACATTATTTGGTGAGGCTCTGAATGATGGAATAGAAGTATATCTTGACTCTTTCCACAGGTGGGTACATTTAGTGAGGCTTTCAAAAAGTAGTGGTCGGAAAGATACTTCTGACTATTCCACAGGTGTTCAATATTCAGAGATTTTCTGAAAGAATGGCCATAAAGAACGGACTCCAGCCTGCATCTCAAGTGTGTAATATTCAGTGAGGCATAAGAAACAGACTTCTAATAATTCACATGTGCGTTATTAAATTTTGTCTGAATGACTAGACGTACAACATAAAATCCTTATTATTCGCCATGTGTGCATTATGTAAACAGGTTCTTTATGAGTGAAGATAACAAATAAACGCCTTACACTATCTCACGTGTGTACTACTCAGCGGTAACCAGAATTAGAGTTCACATGAAATAAAATCCTATAAGGAAGGTGTGCATCATTCAGGAAGGCACTCAATTCGTAGATATCTTAAACAGCGTCCTGATTACTACATAGAAGTTCATTATACACTGAAACTTTGAATGGGAGGCCATGTGAAAGAGACACCTGACTATTGCTCCATTGTGAATTACTCTTTGAGGCTCTAAATTATTGGAAGTATTAAATAGAATGATGAGGATTCCCCAGGTGTGCATCATTCAGGGAGGCACAGAATGAGTGGCCGTATAAAAAATGCTCAACTATGACCCTGGTGTGCATTATTCACTGAGGCTCTAAATGATTGGTTCCGTGAGGTATACTCTTAACTCTTCCCAGGGTTTGTATAATTGAATGAGACTCTGACTATGTGGGCATAAAAAATAGACTCTTGTGTATTGCCCAGGTGTGCATTATTTACTGAGACTCTGAATGTGTAGCCATTTGAAGTAGAACCCTGACTATTTCTGAGGGGAGTATTATTCACAAAGGCCCTGAACGAGTGGCCATGTGAAAGAGATTCCTGACTTATCAGATATACATATTATTCCCTGCAACACTGAAAGATTGGTCTAATGTAATAGACCTTATTTTACTCCATATTTGCGTGTTATTGTTTGACCCTCTAAAGGAATCACTATATGAAATACACTAGTGATTATTCCCCATATGTGCAGTATTCGAAGAGGTTCTGTATGAGTGTCCATATCAAAGAGCCTCCTGACTATCACACATATATGTATCATTCACGGAGCTGCTTAATTTGGGGCAAGCTGAGATAGGGTCCTGACAAGTACACAGCTGCTGATTATGCACTGAAGCTATGAGTTAGAATCCATAGGATATAGACTCCTTACTGTTGCCCATTTGTGCATTATTCAGTACTGCTCTGATTGAGTGGTCATCATACTTGGACTCTGACTATTCTTAAGGTGTGTATTCTTCAGTGAGTTTCTGAACGAGTGACCACATAAAGTAGACTCCTGACTCTATCATTCTTACTATATTTCAGCTCTCCTTTTTCCACTGAGTGCTTAGGGAATTGTCACATCAAGTAGTCTCCACACTTCCCCCACGTGTGCATTATTCACTGAGTCTCTAAATAAGTGGCCAATTATAAAGCATCCTGAGTATTTTCCAGATGTATATGATCCTTCACTGCGGGTCTGAATAAGTGGCCATGTGACATACACTCCTGAGTTTTTCATAGTTCTGTATTATTCTATGACGCTCTGAATGCGTGTCCAAAAAATAGAAACTCCTGAATACTCCACAGGCTTGCATTTTCACATTAGGCACCAAATGAGTGGCTATACGAAATAGAATCCTGACTTTTCCCAAGGTGTATATTATTCAGTTAGGCTCTGAAGATGTGGCTATTAAAAGAAAATTCTGATTACGATACAGGTGTTCCTTATTCAATGAAACTCTGAAATAGACGCCATATGAAATAGCATCCTGAGTATTTTCCAGGTATATATTATTTACTGAAGCTCTAAATCTTTGTCCATATGAACTTGTTTACTGACTAGTCCACAGGAGTGAATTATTGACTCTGACTTTGAATATTTGGGCATACGGAATAGACTAGTGACTATTCCCAACTTGTGTATTGCTCACTCAAGTTTAGATTTCATGGCCATATAAAATAGATTTGTGCCTATTCCACATGTGTTCATTATTCCCCAAGGCTGTAAATGAGAGGCTATATATAGTAGACTCCTCACATTTTTCCAGGTGTGTATTACTCATTGAGGCTCTTCTTCTGTGACCATATGAAAAGAGATTTTGTCTATCTTAAATAATTTTATTGTCCAATGAATCTCTAAATGAGTGGCTATATAAAACAGACTGCTGAGTATGTTACATATGTGCATTATTCACTGAGGTTACGTGTCTGTAACTATATAAAATGGAACCCCGGTTTTTGGCAAGATGGCATTGTAAAAACGACTCAGGATTGCAGCTCTCAGTGAAGGCACAGACCGTGAGTTTTAGCCGCATTTTCCGATGGACAATTTTTGCCCGCAGAGCGTGGAAAGTCCCAGGTGTGGGAGAGACCCGGGAAGCTAGTACAGCCGGCTAGTGCAGCTGGATCGCGTGGCAGCATCGGCCGGCGCCCCAGCGGGACCTGTCACGGAACTCACTGGTCTGGGTGCCCTGTTAAACCGGTGATCTAAGATTTGAAAGGGCAGATTGACATGTCCATCTGATTGAACGGGACTTGGACAATGAGCCAGACCAGGAGTTTCCTGGGAAGCCTGATTGGAGCCAGTTCAGTGGGCAGCAGCACAGGAGATCTCACGAATCCCAGTGCCCTATTAACAGGCTACTGGGGCGCCAGTGAGAGAGTCGACCTTTCAGCTTGTGGAGAGGAAGAGAGAGAGAGAACAGACTCTGAGGCAGGGAGCTGGGTGATCGGGCTCAGCGGGTCCCACCCTCACGGGGACAAGCAGGGTGGTGACTGGAGGCGCTTGGGGCTAAGTATTTTGCTGCTGGCATCAAGAACGGTGCAGCCCAGTGAAGGAGGGGCGTCCGTCATTACTGAAGCAATCCACCCCTACTGAAGTACCGCCCAGGGCTGACGCAGCCTGCCATTGACAAGGCAACCTGCCATAACAGAGAGACTCCATCAGGAGGTGGGAGTGCTCCACAGCAGAAGGGAGCCCAGCAGCAACAGGGTGGACCCAGGCTAGCAGGTCAAAGCCCTGGCAGGCAAATAGTGAATAGACTGCCTCCTAGTGGGGCAGGACACTGCAGCAGATACTCATAAAGAAAACCCCAACTCCCTGAGACAGAGCATCTAAGGGGGGAAAAAAAAGGGTGGTGTTTTATGAGTTCTATTGCAGCAGACATAAACAAACTCCCAACAACCCTGAATAAGCAACGGAGCTCAGAGCTCAGCACCGGAGCTCCTATAAAGCACATAAAGTCTCCTCAAGCAACTCCCTGACCCCTGTATATCCAAAGAGTCACCCCCAAAAAGGACTAATCAGATTGATATTTGGCAGGCATCATTCTGAAACAAAGACAGCAGAAGAAGAAACTGGTATCATCCCTCACTGTTCCGCAGCTGCTACAGGTATACTCCAGACAAGCACAGCCTGGAGTGGACCTCAGCACTCATACAGCAGAGGGGCTAGACCATTGGAAGGAAAACTAAGTAACAGAAATACTTCATCATCAACAATCTCAGCGTCCACACAGAGACCCAATTGAAAAATCAGCAACTACTAAGACGACAGGCAGCTAAATCCATAAAGATGGGAAGAAACCAGTGAAAAAAAGGAGGAAAACACCTGAAACCAAAACACCTCACCTCCTACAAAGGACCAAAACTCCTCACCAGCAAGGGAACAAAGCTGGACGGAGAATGAGTGTGACAAAATGACGGGATCAGACTTCAGAAAGTGGATAATGAGAAACTTCGTGAGCAAAAAGAACATGTTCTGAATTAGTGCAAAGAAACTAAGAACCTTGAAAAAAGATTTGAAAAAATATTGAGAAATTGATAACAAGAAACAACAACTTAGAGAGAAATATGAATTAATTGAAGGAGCTGAAAAACACAACACGAAAACTTAACGAAGCATGCACAAGTTTTAACAGCCGAATTGACCAAGCAGAAGAAAGAATATCAGAAGTCGAAGATCAACTCAATGAAATAAAATGAGAAACCAAGATTAAGGAAAAAAGCACAAAAAGGAATGAACAAAATCTCAAAGAAATGTGGGACTATGTGAAAAGACCCAACCTACGTTTGATAGGTTTACCAGAAAGTGATGAGGAGAATGAATCCAAGCTGGAAAATACTCTTCAGGATATTATCCAGGAAAATTTCCCCAACCTAGAAAGACAGGTCAATACTCAACTCCAGGAAATACAGAGAACACCACAAAGATACTCTGCAAGAAGAGCGACCACAAGGCACATAATCGTCAGATTCACCAGGGTTGAAATGAAGGAGAAAATACTAAGGGCAGCCAGAGAGAAAGGTCGGGTCACCCACAAAGGGAAGCCCATCAGACTCACAGCAGATATCTCGGCAGAGACTCTACAAGCCAGAAGAGAGTGGGGGCCAATATTCAACATCCTTAAAGAAAAGAACTTTCAAACCAGAATTTCATATCCTGCCAAAATGAGCTTCATAAGTGAAGGGAGAATAAAATCTTTTGCCAACAAGCAAGTACTCAGAGATTTTGTCACCACTAGGCCTGCGTTACAAGAGCTCCTGAAAGAGGCACTACACATAGAAAGAACAACCAGTACCACCCATCCTAAAAGCATACCAAATGCTAAAGACCATAAACAAAATGAAGAATCTGCATCCACTAATTGGCAAACAGCCAGCTAGCATCAAAATGGCAGTATCAAATTCACACATAACAATATTAACCCTAAATGTAAATGGGCTAAATGCACCAATCAAAAGACACACACTGGCAAATTGGATAAAAAAACAAAACCCATCGGTGTGCTGTATCCAGGAAACCAACCTCACAGGCAAAGATACACAAAGGCTCAAAATAAAAGGATGGAGGAAGATTTACCAAGCAAATGGAGAGCAAAAAAAAAGCAGAAGTTACAATTCTCATCTCTGAGAAAATAGATTTTAAAGCAACAAAGATCAAAAGGGACAAAGAAGGTCATTACATAATGGTAAAAAGCTCGATACAACAAGAAGAGCTAACGATTCTAAATATATATGGACCCAATGTAGGAGCACCCAGATATATAAGGCAAGTTCTTAATGACTTCCAAAGAGACTTAGACTCCCACACAATAATAGTGGGCGACTTTAACATTCCACTGTCAATATTAGACAGATCAACCAGACAGAAAATTAACAAGGATATCCAGGACTTGAACTCAGACCTGGAACAAGCAAACCTGATAGAACTTTACAGAACTCTCCACCCCAAATCCACAGAATATACATTCTTCTCAGCACCACATCACACCTACTCCAAACTTGAATTAGAAGCCATATGATATAGATTCCTTACTATTGCCCAATTGTGCATTACTCGGTAATACTGTGATTGAGTGGCCATAATACCCGGACTCTGACTATTCGTAAGGTGTGTATTTTTCAGTGCGTTTCTGAACGAGTTACCACATAATGTAGACTCGTGACTCTATCATCCTGGCTATAATTCAGCTCTCCATTTTCCACTGAGTGCTTAGGGAACGGTCATATCAAATAGTCTCCAGACTATACCCCAGGTGTGCATTATTCAATGAGTCTCTAAATAAGTGGCCATATGTAAAAGAATTCTGAATATTTTGCAGATGTATATGATCCTTCATGCGATTCTGAATAACTGGACATGTGAAATACACTCCTGACTTTTCCATAGGTCTGTATTGTTCTGTGAAGCTCTGTATGTGTGTCCACAAAATAGAAACCCCTGAATACTCCACAGGCCTGCGTTTTTACATTCGGCTCTAAGAGAGTGGCTAAACGAAATAAAATCCTGACTTTTCCCAAGGTGTATGTTATTCAGTGAGTCTCTGAAGATGTGGTTATAAAAAGAAAATTCTGACTAAGATACAGGTGTTCCTTACTCAATGTAACTCTGAAATAGACACCATATGAAATAGCGTCCTGAGTATTTCCCAGGTATATATTATTCACTGAAGCTCTAAAACATTTTCCATATGAACTTGTTTCCTGAATAGTCCACAGGAGTGAATTATTGACTCTGACTTTGAATATTTGGGCACATGGAATAGACCAGTGACTATTCCCAACGTGTGTATTCCTCACTCAGGGTTTGATTTTGTGGCCTTATAAAATTGATTAGTGCCTACTCCACACGTGTGCATTATTCCCTGAAGCTGTAAATGAGAGGCTATATATAGTAGACTTCTCACATTTTTCCAGGTGTGTATTACTCAGTGAGGCACTTCTTGTGTGACCATATGGAAAGGGATTTTGTCTATCTTAAATAATTTTATGATCCAATGAATCTCTAAATATGTGGCTATATGAAACAGACTGCTGAGTATGTTACATTTGTGCATTATTCACTGAGGTAAAGAGTCAGTGGCTATATGAAATTATACCCCAACTAATCTACACGTGCATATTATAAGCTGAGACTCTGGATGAGTGTACAAATGAAATGGACTTCTGGCTACCCCAGGGGTGTGCATTACTCACCGAGGCTCTGAATGAATGTCCATCAAAAATACACTCCAAATTATTCTCCAGGTGTATATTATTCACTGAGGCTCAGAAAGTGTTTCCATTTTAATTAAAATATTTACCATAGCAAGGGTCTGTCTTATTTACTGAGGCTCTAAATATGTGTCTACATGACATAGACTCCAGACTACAGCACATTGCTCAGTGACACTCAGAATGAGAGACCGCATGAAAAATTATCCTGACAATTCCACACGTGTGCATAATTTAGTGAGACTTCAAATGAGGAAATAGAAGTAAATCCTGACTCTTTCTACAGGTGGGTACATTTAGTGAGGCTTGTAATGAGTGGCGGTCGGAAAGAGACATTTTACTATTCCACAGGTGTTCATTATTCAGTGATTCTCTGAATGAATGGCCATAAAGTATAGACTCAGACTATATCACAAGTGTTTAATATTCACTGAGGCTGTGAAAGAGTGGCATATGAAACAGACATCTAATAATCCACATGTGCGTTATTCACTTTTTCTCAGAATGACTATCGGTACAATGTAGAATCCTTATTATTCGCAGTGTGTGCATTATTCAAACAGGTTCTCTATGAGTGCAGATAACAAATAAACTCCTTACACTATCCCATGTGTGTATTACTCAGCGGTACCCAGAATTAGAGTTCATATGAAATAAAGCCCTATAACCAAGGTGTGTATCATTCAGGAAGGCACTCAATTCGTGGCTATCTTAAACAGCGTCCTGATTACTCCATAGAAGTTCATTGTACACTAAAACTTTGAATGAGAGGCCATACGAAATACACACCTGACTATGGCTCCATTGTGAATTATTCTGTAAGTTTCTAAATGAGTGGTAGTATGAAATTGATTCCTGAGTATTCCCCAGGTGTGTATATTTCATGGAGGCACAGAATGAGTACCCATATAAAACATGCTCTACTATAACCCTGGTGTGCATTATACACTGAGGCTCTAAATAATTGGTTCCGTGTACTATATTCTTAACTCTTTTCTGGGTGTGTATAATTGAATGAGACTCTGCCTAAAGGGGCATAAAAGAGAGACTCTTGTGTATTGCCCAGGTGTGCATTACTTACAGAGACTCTGAATGTGCAGCCATTTGAAGTAGAACCTTGACTATTTCTGAGGGGAATATTATTCACAGAGGCCCTGAACGAGTGGCCATGTGAAAGAGATTCCTGACTTATCAGATATACATATTGTTCCCTGCAACACTGAAAGAGTGGCCTTATGTAATTGACCTCATTTTACTTCAAAGTTGCGCGTTATTTTTTGACCATCCAAAGGAATCACCATATGAAATACACTAGTGATTATTCCCCACATGTACAGTATTCGAAGAGGTTCTGTATGAGTGTCTATAACAAAGAGTCTCCTGACTATCACACATATATCTGTCATTCACGGAGCTGCTTAATTTGGGGCAAGCTTAAATAGGGTCCTGACTACTACATAGCTGCTGATTATGTACTGAAGCTCTGAATTAGAAGCCATGTAATACACACTCCCTACTATTGCCCAATTGTGCATTATACAGTAAGGCTGTGCTAGAGTGGCCATAATACCTGGATTCTAAAAATTCTTAAGGAGTGTATTCTTCAGTGAGTTTCTGAAGAAGTGACCACATAAAGTAGACTCCTGACTCTATCATTCTGACTATATTTCAGCTCTCCATTTTCCACGGAGTGCTAAGGAAATGTTCATATCAAATAGTCTCCAGACTATACCCCAGGTGTGCATTATTCACTGAGTCTCGAATAAGTGGCCAAATATAAAAAATCCTGAGTATTTTCCAGGTGTATATGATTCTTCACTTCGGTTCTGAATAAGTGGCCATGTGAAGTACACTCCTGACTTTTCCATACTTCTATATTATTCTGTGATGCTCTGAAGGTGTTTCCATAAATTAGAGACTCCTGAATATTTTTCAGGCATGCGTTTTTACATTCGGCTCCAAATGAGTGGCTATACAAAATAGAATCCTGACATTTCCCAAGGTGTATGTTAGTCTCTGAAGATGTGGCTGTAAAAAAAAAAATTCTGACTATGATACACGTGTTCCTTATTCAATGAAGCCCTGAAATAGACCCTATATGAAATAGCTTCCTGAGTATTTCCCAGGTATATATTATTCACTGAAGCTCTAAATCTTTGTCCATATGAAATTGTTTCCTGACTAGTCCACAAAAGTGAATTATTGACTCTGACTTTGAATATTTGAGCATATGGAATAGACTAGTGACTATTCCCAACTTGTGTATTGCTCACTCAGAGTTTGATTTTGTGGCCATATTTAATAGATAAGTGCCTACTCCACACGTATGCATTATTCACTGAGGCTGTAAAAGAGAGGCTATATATTGTAGACTCCTCACATTTTCCCAGGTGTATATTAATCAGTTAGGCTCTTCTTGTGTGACCATATGAAACGGTATTCTGACTATCTTAAATAATTTTATTATCCAATGAATCTCTGAATGAGTGGCTATATGAAACAGACTGCTGAGTATGTAACATATATGCATTATTCACTGAAGTTACGAGTCCGTGGCTATATAAAATGGAACCCCAACTAATCGACACGTGCATATTATAAACTGAGGCTATGGCTGAGTGTACAAATGAAATGAACTTCTGTCTACCCCAGGGGTGTGCATTATTCAACGAAGCTCTGAATGAATGTTCATCGAAAATAGTCTCCAATTTATTCTACAGGTGTGTATTATTCAGTGAGGCTCAGAGATGTGTCCACATTAATTAGAATCTTTATGATAGCAAGGGTCTGTCTTATCCACTGAGGCTCTGAATATGTTTTTACATGAAATAGACTCCAGACTACAGCCCATTGTTCAGTGACACTCGGAAAGAGAGGCCACATAAAAAATTCTCCTTACAATAGCACAGATGTGCATTATTTAGTGAGACTCTGAATTAGGAAATAGAAGTAAATCCTAACTTTTTCACAGGTGGGTACATTTAGTGAGGCTTTCAATGAGTGGCAGTTAGAAAGAGAATTCTGACTATTCCACAGGTGTTCATTATTCAGTGATTCTCTGAATATATGGCCATAAAGAATAGACTCCAGACTATATCTCAAATGTGTAATATTCAGTGAAGCTGTGAAAGAGGGGCATATAAAACAGACCTCTAATAATCCACATGTGAGTTATTCACTTTTGTCTGAATGACTAGCCGTACAATATAGAATCCTTATTATTCGCCATGTGTGCATTATTCAAACAGGTTCTCTATGAGTGCCCATAAGAAATAAACTCCTTACACTATCCCATGTGTTTATTTCTCAGCGGTACCCAGAATTAGAGTTAATATGAAATAGAATCCTATAACCCAGGTGTGTATCATTCAGGAAGGCCCTCAATTAGTGGCTTTCTTAAGCAGCGTCTTGATTACTCCATAGAAGTTCATTATACGCTAAAACTTTGAATGAGAGGCCATATGAAATAGACACGTGACTATGGCTACATTGTGAATTATTTTATAAAGTTCTACATGAATGGTAGTTTGAAATCGAATCCTGAGGATTCCCCAGGGGTGTTTCATTCAGGGAGGCACAGAATGAGTGGCCAAATAAAAAATTCTCGACTATAACCCTGGTGTGCATTATTCACTTAGGCTCTAAATGACTGGTTCCGTGAAATATACCCTTAACACTTCCCCAGGTGTATATAATTGAATGAGACTCTGACTACGTGGGCATAAAAAAAGACTCTTGTGTATTGCCCAGGAGTGCATTACTTACAGAGACTCTGAATGTGTAGTCATTTGAAGTAAAACCTTGACTCTTTCTGAGAAAAGCATTATTCACAGAAGTCCTGAACGAGTGGCCATGTGAAAGATATTTTTGACTTATCAGATATACATATTATTCCCTGCAACACTAAAAGAGTAACCTTATGTAATAGACCCCATTTTACTCCACAGTTGCATGTTATTGTTTGATCCTCCAAGGAAATCACCATATGAAATACACTAGTGATCATTCCCCACATTTGTTGTATTCAAATAGGTTCTTTATGAGTGTCCATATCAAAGAGACACTTGACTATCACAAAAATATGTATCATTCCGGAGCTCCTCAATTTGGGGTAAGCTGAAATACAGTCCTGCCTACTACACAGCTGCTGATTATGCACTGAAGCTCTGAATTAAAAGCCATATGATATAGACTTCTTACTATTGAACAAATTGTGAATTATATGGTAATGCTGTAATTGAGTGGCCATAATACCTGGACTCTGACTATTCTTAAAGTGTGTATTCTTCAGTGGGTTTCTGAACGAGTGAAGACATAAAGTAGACTCCTGACTCTATCACCCTGACTATATTTCAGCTCTCCATTCTCCACTAAGTGCTTAGGGAAAGGTCATATCAAATATTCTCCACACTATACCCCAGGTGTGCATTTTTCACTGAGTCTCTGAATAAGTGGCCATATATAAAATAATCCTGAGTATTTTCCAGATGTATATAATCTTCACTGCGGTTCTGAATAAGTGGCCATGTGAAATACACTCCTGACTTCTCTATAGTTCTTTATTATTGTGTAACGCTCTGAATGAGTGTCCATAAAGTAGAGACTACTGAATACTCCACAGGGGTGCATTTTTACATTCGGATTTAAATGAGTTGCTATACAAAATAGAATCCTGACATTTCCCAAGGTGTATGTTATTCAGTTAGGCTCTGAGAATGTGGCTCTTCAAAGAAAATTCTTACTACGATACAGGTGTTCCTTATTCAATGAAGCTCTGAAATAGATGCCATATGAAATAGCGTCCTGAGTATTTCCCAGGTATATATTATTCACTGAAGCTCTTAAACATTGTCCATATAAAATTGTTTCTTGACTAGTCCATGGGAGTAAGTTATTGACTCTGACTTTGAATATTTGGGCATATGGAATAGACTAGTGACTATTCCAAACTTGTTTATTGCTCACTCAGGGTTTGAATTTCTGGCCATATAAAATAGATTATTGCCTATTCCACACGTGTGCTTTATTCCCTGAGGCTGTAAATGAGAGGCTATATTTAGTAGACTCCTCACATTTTCCCAGGTGTGTACTACTCAGTGAGGCTCTTCTTGTGTGACCATATGAAACGGGATTCTGTCTATCTTAAACTATTTTATTATCCAATGAATCTCTGAATGAGTGGCTCCATGAAACAGACTGCTGAGTACGTTACATATGTGCATTATTCACTGAGGTTACGAGTTCGTGGCTATATGAAATGGAACCCCAAGTAATCCACACGTGCATATTATAAACTGAGGCTATGGATGAGTGCACAAATGAAATGGACTTCTGGTTACTCCAGAGGTTTGCATATTTCACCGAGTCTCTTAATGAATGTCCATCAATAATAGACTCCAAATTCTTCTACAGGTGTGTATTATTCAGTGAGGCTCAGAAGATGTGACCATATTAATAAGAATCTTTACGATAGCAAGGGATTTTCTTATTCACTGAGGCTCTGAATATTTGTCTACATGAAATAGACTCCAGACTACAGCACATTCCTCAGTGGCACTCTGAATGTGAGGCCGCATGAAAAACTCTCCTGACAATTCCACAGGTGTGCATTACTTAGTGAGACTGAATGAGGAAATAGAAGTAAATCCTGACTCTTTCCACAGGTGGGTACATTTAGTGAGGCTTTCAATGATTGGCGGTTGGAAAGAGACTTCTGACCATTCCACAGGTGTTCATTATTCATTGATTCTCTTAATGAATGGCCATAAAGAATAGACTACAGATTAAATCTCAAGTGTGTAATATTCAGTAAGGCTGTGAAAGAGGGTTATATGAAACAGACTTCTAATAATCCACATGTGCGTTATTCACTTTTTGTCTGAATGACTAGCCGTACAAAATGGAATTTTTATAATTCGCCGTTTGTGCATTATTCAAAGAGTTTCTCTAGAGTGCCCATAACAAATAAACTTCTTACACTATCCCACGTGTGTATTACTGAGCGGTACCCAGAATTACAGTTCATATGAAATAGAATCCTATAACGCAGGTGTGTATCATTCAGAAAGACACTCAATTCGTTGCGATCTTAAACAGTGTCCTGATTACTCCATAGAAGTTCATCATACACTGAAACTTTAAATGAGAGGCTATATGAAATAGACACCTGACTATTGATCCATTGTGAATTATTCTGCAAGGTTCTAAATGAGTAGTAGTATGAACATGTATCATGAGGATTCCCCAGGTCTGTATCATTCAGGGAGGCACAGAATGAGTGGCCATATAAAAAATCCTTGACTATAACCGTGGTGTGCATTATTCACTGAGGCTCTAAATAATTGGTTCTGTGAGGTATACTCTTAAATCTTCCCAGGATGTGTATAATTGAACGAGACTCTGACTAAGTGGGCATAAAAAAGAGTCTCTTGTGTATTGCCCAGGTGTACATTACTTACAGAGACTCTGAATGTGTAGCCATTTTAAGTAGAACCTTGACTATATCTGAGGGGCGTATTATTCACAGAGGCCCTGAACGAGTGGCCATGTGAAAGAGATTCCTGACCTATCAGATATACATATTATTCGCTGCAACACTGAAAGAGTGGCCTTATGTAATACACCCCATTTTTCTCCAGAGTTGCGCGTTATTGTTTGACCCTCCAAAGGAATCACCATATGAAATAAACTAGTGATTATTCCCCACATTTGTAGTATTCGAAGAGGTTCTTTATGAGTGTCCATATCAAAGAGACACCTGATTATCACACATATATATATCATTAACGGAGCTGCTCAATTTGGAGTAAGCTGAAATAGGGTTCTGACTACTACACAGCTGATGATTATGAACTGAAGCTCTGAATTAGAAGCCATATGATATAGACTCCTTACTATTGCCCAAATTGTTAATTATTCGGTAATACTGTGATTGAGTGGCCATAATACCTGGACCCTGACTATTCTTAAAGTGTGTATTTTTCAGTGAGTTTCTGAACGAGTGACCACAAGAGTAGACCCCTGACTCTATCATCCTGACTATATTTCAGCTCTGCATTCGCCACTGAGTGCTTACGGACCGGCCATATCAAATATTCTCCAGACTATACCCCAGGTGTTCATTATTCACTGAGTCTGTGAATATGAAGACATATATAAAGGAATCCTGAGTATTTTTCAGATGTATATGATTCCTCACTGCGGTTCCAAATAAGTGGCCATGTGAAATACACTCCTGACTTTTCCATATGTCTGCATTATTGTGTGACGCTCTCAATGAGTGTCCATAAAATAGAGACTCCTGAATACTCCACAGGTGTGCGTTTTTACATTCGGCTCTAAATGAGTGGCTATACGAAATAGAATCCTGACTTTTCCCAAGGTGTATGTTATTCAGTGAGGCTCTGAAGATGTGGCTGTTAAATAAAAATTCTGACTACGATACAGGTGTTTTTTGTTTAATGAAGCTCTGAAATAGACGCCATATGAAATAGCATCCTGAGTGTTTCCCAGGTATATATTATTCACTGAAGTTCAAAAACGTTGTCCATATAAAATTGTTTCCTATTTCACAGGAGTTCATTATTGACTCTGACTTTGAATATTTTGGCATATGGAATAGACTAGTGACTATTCCAAACTTGTTTATTGCTCACTCAGGGTTTGATTTTGTGGCAAAATTAAATAGATTAATGCCTATTCCACATGTGTGCTTTATTCACTGAGGCTGTAAATGAGAGGCTATATATAGTAGACTCCTCACATTTTCCAGGGTGTGTATTACTCAGTGAGGCTCTTCTTGTGTGATCGTATGAAACGAGATTCTGTCTATCTTAAATAATTTTACTATCCAATGAATCTCTGAATGAGTGGCTATATGAAACAGACTGCTGATTACGTTACATATGTGCATTATTCACTGAGGTTACGAGTCCATGGCTATATGAAATGGAAACACAACTAATCCACACGTGCATATTATAAACTGAGGCTATGAATGAGTGAACAAATGAAATGGACTTCTGGCTACCACAGGGATGTGCATTCCTCACCGAGGCTCTGAATGAATGTCGATCGAAAATAGACTCTAAATTATTCTACAGGTGTGTATTATTCAGTGAGGCTCAGAATATGTGTCCATATTAATTAGAATCTTTACAATAGCAAGGGTCTGTCTTATTCACTGAGGTTCTGAATATGTTTCTACATGAAATAGTCTCCAGACTACAGCACATTGTTCAGTGACACTCGAAATGAGAGGCTGCATCATAAATTCTCCTGACAATTCCACAGGTTTGCATTGTTTAGTGAGACTCTGAAAGAGGGAATAGAAGTAAATCTTTATTCTTTCCACAGGTGGTTACATTTATTGAGGGTTTCAATGAGTGGCTGTCGGAAAGAGCCTTCTGACTATTCCACAGGTTTTCATTATTCAGTGATTTCCTGAATGAATGGCCATAAAGAATAAACTCCAGACTATATCTCAAGTCTGTAATATTCAGTGAGGCTGTGAAAGAGGGGCATATAAAACAGACTTCTAATAATCCACATGTGCGTTATTCACTTTTTGTCTGAATGACTAGCCATACAATATAGAATCTTTATTATTCACCGTGTGTGCATTATTCAAACAGGTTCTCTATGAGTGCCGATAACAAATAATCTCTTTTCACTATCCCACGTGTGTATTACTCAGGATTACCCAGAATTAGAGTTCATATGAATTAGAATCCTATAACCCAGGTGTGTATCATGCAGAAAGGCACTCAAATCTTGGCTATCTTAAAAAGCGTCCTGATTGCGCCATAGAAGTTCATTATACACTGAAACTTTGAATGCGAGGCCATATGAAATATACACCTGACTATTGCTTCATTGTGAATTATTCTACAAGGTTCTAAATGAGTGGTAGTATAAAATTGAATCCAGAGGATTCTCCCGGTGTGGACAATTCAAAGAGGCACAGAATGAGTGGCCATATAAAAAATCCTCGACTATAACCCTGGTGTGTATTATTCACTGAGGCTCTAAATGATTATTTTTTTGAGGTATACTCTTAATTCTTCCCTGTGTGTGTATAATTGAATGAGACTCTGACTAAGTGGGCATAAAAAAAGACTCTTGTGTATTGCCCAAGTGTGCATTACTTACAGAGACTCTGAATGTGTAGCCATTTGAAGTAGAAGCTTCACTATTTCTGACGGGAGTATTATTCACAGAGGCCCTGAACAAGTGGCCATGTGAAAGAGATTCCTGACTTATCAGATATACATATTATTCGCTGCAACACTGAAAGAGTGGCCTTATGTAATAGACCACATATTACTCCACTTTTGTGCGTTATTCTTTGACCCTCCAAAGGAATCACCATATGAAATACATTAGTGATTATTCCCCACATATGCAGTATTTGAAGAGGTCCTGTATGAGTGTCCATATCAAAGAGTCTCCTGACTATCACACATATATGTATCATTCACGGAGCTGTGTAACTTAGGACGAGCTGAGAAAGGGTTTTGACTACTACACAGCTGCTAATTATGCACTGAAACTCTGATTTAGAAGCAATATGATACAGACTCCTTACTATTGATCTATTGTGCATTATTCGGTAATGCTGTGATTGAGTGACCATAACAACTTGACTCTGACTATTCTTGATGTGTGTGTTCTTCAGTGAGTTGCTGAACTAGTGACTACATAAAGTAGACTCTTGACTCTATCATCCAGACTATATTTCAACTCTCCATTCTCCACTGAGGGCTTAGAAACCGGTCATACCAAATAGTCTCAATACTATACCCCAGGTGTACATTATTCACTGAGTCTGTCAATAAGAAGACATATATAAAAGAATTCTGAGTATTTTCCAAATATATGTGATCGCTCACTGCGGTTCTGAATAAGTGGCCATGTGCAATACACTCCTAAATTTTCCATAGGTCTGTATTATCGTGTGACGATCTCAATGAGTGTCCGTAAGATAGAGACTCCTGAATATTCCACAGGTGTGCATTTTTACATTCAGCTCTAAATGAGTGGCTATACGAAATAGAATCCTGACTTCTCCCAAGGTGTATGTTATTCAGTTAGGCTCTGAAGATGTGGCTGTTAAAAGAAAATTCTGACTACGATACAGGTGTTCCTTGTTCAATGAAGCTCTGAAAAAGATGCCATATAAAATAGCATCCTGAGAATTTCCCAGGTATATATTATTCACTGAATCTCAAAAACTTTGTCCATATAAAATTGTTTCCTGACTATTCCACAGGAGTTCAATATTGACTCTGACTTTGAATGTTTGGGCATATGGAATAGACTAGTGACTATTCCAAACTTGAGTATTGCACACTCAGGGTTTGATTTTGTGGCCATAGAAAATAGTTTAGTGCCTACTGCACACGTGTGCATTATTCACTGAGGCTGTAAATGAGATGCTATATATAGTAGACTCCTCATATTTTCCCAGGTGTGTATTACTCAGTGAGGCTCTTCTTGTGTGACCATATGAAAAGGGATGCTGTCTATCTTAAATAATTTTATTATCCAATGAATCTCTGAGTGAGTGGCTATATGAACGAGACTGCTGAGTAGGTTACATATGTGCATTATTCACTCAGGTTAGGAGTCCGTGGCTATTTGGAATGGAACCCCAATCAATCCACACGTGTGTATTATAAACTGAGTCCATGGATGAGTGTACAAATGAAATGAACTTCTGGCTACCCCAGGGTTGTGCATTCTTCACCGAGGTTCTGAATGAATGTCCATCGAAAATAGACTCCAGACTACAGCACATTCCTCAGTGGCACTCGGAATAAGAGGCCGCATGAAAAATTCTCCTGACAATTCCACAGGTGTGCATTATTTAGGGAGACTCTGAATGAGGGAATAGAAGTAATTCCTGACTCTTTCCACAGGTGGGTACATTTATTGAGAGTTTCAATGAGTGGCTGTTGGAAAGAGACTTCTGATTATTCCACAGGTTTTCATTATTCAGTCATTCTATGAATGAATGGCCATAAAGAACAGACTCCGGACTATGTCTCAAGTGTGTAATATTCACGAGGCTGTGAAATAGGGGCATATGAAACAGACTTCTAATAATCCACATGTGCGTTATTCAATTTTTTCTCTGAGTCACTAACCATACAACACAGAATCCTTATTATTTGCCATGTGTGCATTATTTAAACAGGTTCTCTATGAGTGCCTATAAAAAATAAACTCCTTACGCTATCCCATGTGTGCATTACTTAGCGGTACCCAGAATTAGAGTTCATATGAAATAGAATCCTATAACCCAGGTGTGTATCATTCAGGAAGACACTAAATTCGTGGATATCTTAAACAGCGTCCTGATTGCTCCATAGAAGTTGATTATACACTGAAACTTTGAATGAGAGGCCATATGAAAGAGACACCTAACTATTGCTCCATTGTGAATTATTCTAAAAAGTTCTACACGAGTGGTACTATGAAATTAAATCCTGAGGATTCCCCAGGTGTGTATCATTCAGGCAGGCACAAAATGAGTGGCCATATAAAAAATACTCGACTATAACCCTGGTGTGCATTATTTACTTATTCTCTAAATGATTGGTTCCTTGAGGTTTACTCTTAAATCTTCCCCAGGTGTGTATAATTGAATGAGACTCTGACTAAGTGGGCATAAAAAAAGATTCTCTTGTGTATTGCCCAGGTGTGCATTACTTACAGAGACTCTGAATGTGTAGCCATTTGAGGTTGAACCTTGACTATTTCTGAGGTGAGTATTATTCACAGAGGCCCTGAACGAGTGGCCATGTGAAAGAGACTCCTTACTTATCAGATATACATATTATTCCCTGCAACACTGAAAGAGTGGCCTTATGTAATACATTCATTTTACACCACAGTTTCACGATATTGTTAGTCCCTTCAAAGGATTCACCGTATGAAATACAGTAGTGATTATTCCCCACATGTGCAGTATTTGAAGAGGTTCTGTATAAGTGTCCATATCAAAGAGTCTCCTGACTATCACATATATATGTATCATTCACGGAGCTGCTTAATTTGCGGCAACCTGAGAAAGGGTCCTGACTACTACACAGCTGCTGATTATGCACTTAATCTCTGAATTAGAAGCCATATGATATAGGGTCCTTACTATTGCCCAATTGTGCATTATTCGGTAATGCTGTGATTGAGTGTCCATAATATCCAGACTCTGACTATTCTTAAGGTTAGTCTTCTTCAGTGAGTTTCTGAACGAGTGACCACACAAAGTAGACTCCTGACTCTATCATTCTGACAATATTTCAGCTTTCCATTTTTCACTGAGTGCTTAGGGAAGGGTCATATCTAATAGTCTCCAGACTATACCCAAGGTGTGCATTATTCACTGAGTCTCTGAAGAAGTGGCCATATATAAAAGAATCCTGAGAATTTTCCAGATATACATGATCCTACACAGCGATTCTGAATAAGTGGCCATGAGAAATACACTACTGACTTTTCCATCGGTCTGTATTATTCTGTGACTCTCTAAATGAGTGTCCATAATGCAGAGACTCCTGAATTCTCCAAAGGCATGCGTATTTATATTCGGTTCTAAAGGAGTGGCTATACGAAATAGAATTCTGACTCGTCTTAATGGTATTTTATTCAGTTAGGCTCTGAAGATGTGGCTGTTAAAATAAAATTCTGACTACGATACAGGTGTTCCTTATTCAATGAAGGTCTGAAATAGACGCCATATGAAATAGCGTCCTGAGTGTTTTCCAGGTATATATTATTAACTGAAGCTCTAAAACTTTGTCCATATAAAATTGTTTCCTGACTTGTTTTAAGGAGTGAATTATTGACTCTGACTTTGAATGTTTGGGCATATGGAATAGCCTAGCGACTATTCTCAACATGTGTATTGCTCACTCAGGGTTTGATTTTGTGGCCATTATAAATAGATTAGTGCCTACTCAACAAGTGTGCATTATTTCCTGAGGCTGTAAAAGAGAGGCCATATATAGTAGACTCCTCACATTTCCCAAGGTGTGTATTAATCAGTGAGGCTATTCGTGTGAGATTATATGAAACGTGATTCTATCTATCTATTTATTTTAATTTTTATTGCATTATAGGTTTTGGGGTACATGTGCAGAACGTGCAAGATAGGTGCATAGGTACACAAATGGCAGTGTGTTTTGCTGCCTTCCTCCCCTTCACCCACACTTGGCATTCATCCCCAGTCTATCCCACCCTAGCCCCTCCACGCTGTCCCTCCCTCATTCCCCCCAATAGACCCCAGTGTATAGTAGACCACCTCTCTGTGTCCATGTGTTCTCATTTTTCTCAGCCACCTTTGAGTGAGTATATGCATTATTTATTTTTCTGTTCTTGTGTCAGTTTACTGAGAATGATGTTCTCCAGATTCATCCATGTCCTTACAAAAAACACAAATTCATCATTTTTGATTGCTGCATAATATTCCATGGTGTATATGTGCCACATTTTCCCAGTCCAGTCTATCATCGTTGGGCATTTGGGTTGGTTCCAGTTCTTTGCTATTGTAAACAGTGCTGCAATGAACATTCATGTGCATGTGTCCTTATAGTAGAACGATTTATAGTCCTTTGGATAGATACCCAATAATGGGATTGTTGGGTCAAATGGAATTTCTATTTCTAGGTCCCTGAGGAATCGCCACACTGTCTTCCACAATGGTTGAACTAATTTACACTCCCACAAACAGTGTAAGAGTGTTCCTATTTCTCCACATCCTCTCCAGCATCTGCTGTCTCCAGATTTTTTAATGATCGCCATTCTAACTAACGTGAGATGGTATCTCAATGTGGTTTTGATTTGCATCTCTCTAATGACCAGTGATGATGAGCATTTTTTCATGTGTTTGTTGGCCTCATGTATGTTTTCTTTGTAAAGTATCTGTTCATATCCTTTGCCCATTTGTGAATGGGCTTGTTTGTTTATACCTGTGAATTTATTTGAGTTCTTTGTAAATTCTGGATATCAGCCCTTTGTCAGATGTGTAAACTGCAAAGATTTTTTCCCATTCTGATGGTTGCCTATTCACTCTAGTGACTGTTTCTTTTGCCGTGCAGAAGCTGTGGAGATTTATTACGTCCCATTTGTCTATTTTGGCTTTTGTTGCCAATGCTTTTGGTGTTTTGGTCATGAAGTCCTTGCCTACTCCTATGTCCTGAATGGTTTTGCCTAGATTTTCCTCTAGGGCTTTTATGATGTCAGGTCTTACGTTTAAGTCTTTAATCCATCTGGAGTTAATTTTAGTGTAAGGTGTCAGGAAGGGGTCCAGTTTCTGCTTTCTGCACATGGCAAGCCAGTTTTCCCAACACCATTTATTAAATAGGGAATCCCTTCCCCATTGCTTGTTTTTGTCTGGTTTATCAAAGATAATATGGTTGTCGATAGGTTGTGTTGCCTCCGATGCTTCTGTTCTGTTCCATTGGGCTATATCTCTGTTTTGGTACCAGGATCATGTTGTTTTGATTACTGTAGCCTTGTAGTATAGTTGGAAGTCTGGTAGTGTGATGCCTCCCGCTGTGTTCTTTTTGCTTAGAATTGACTTGGCTATGAGGGCTCTTTTTTGGTTCCATATGAAATTCATGGTGGTTTTTTCCAGTTCTGTGAAGAAATTTAATGGGAGTTTGATGGGGATAGCATTGATTGTGTAAATTACTTTGGGCAGTATAGCCATTTTCACGATATTGATTCTTCCTAACCACGAACATGGAATGTTTCTCTATCTGTTTGTGTCCTCTCTTATCTTGTTGAGCAGTGGTTTGTAGTTTTCCTTAAAGAGGTCCCTTACATTCCTAGTGAGTTGTATTCCTAGGTATTTTATTTTCTTTGTAGCAATTGTGAATGGCAGTTCGCTCTTGATTTGGTTCTCTTTAAGTCTGTTATTGGTGTATAGGAATGCTTGTGATTTTTGAACATCGATTTTATATCCTGAGACTTTGCTGAAGTTGCTTATCAGATTCAGGAGCTTTTGGGCTGAGGTGATGGGGTCTTCTAGGTATACTATCATGTCGTCTGCAAATAGAGACCATTTGGCTTCCACCTTTCCTATTTGAATACCCTTTATTTCTTTTTCTTGCCTGATTGCTCTGGCTAGAACATCCAGTACTATGTTGAATAGGAGTGGAGAGAGAGGGCATCCTTGTCTAGTGCCGGATTTCAATGGGAATTCTTCCAGTTTTTGCCCATTAAGTATGATATTGTCAGTTGGTTTGTCGTAAATAGCTTTTATTACTTTGAGATATGTTCCATCAATACCAAGTTTATTGAGGGTTTTTAGCATAAAGGGCTGTTGAATTTTGTCAAATGCCTTCTCTGCGTCAATTGAGGTAATCATATGGTTTTTGGTTTTGCTTCTGTTTCTGTGGTGAATTACTTTTATAGACTTGCATATGTTGAACCAGACGTGCATCCCAGGGATGAATTCTACTTGATCATGATGGATAAGTTTTTTAATGTGCTGTTGCAATCGGTTTGCCAGTATTTTATTGAAGATTTTTGCATCTATGTTCATCATGGATATTGGCCAGAAGTTTTCTTTTCTTGTTGAGTCTCTGTCAGGTTTTGGTATCAGGATGATGTTGGTCTCATAAAATAATTTTGGAAGAGTTCCCTCTTTTTGGATTCTTTGGAATAGTTTCAGAAGGAATGGTACCAGATCCTCTTTGTGTGTCTGGTAGAATTCAGCTGTGAACCCATCCGGACCTGGGCTTTTTTTGTGTGGTAGGCTCTTAATTGCTGCCTCAATTTCAGACCTTGTTATTGGTCTATTCATAGTTTCGGCTTCCTCCTGGTTTAGGCTTGAGAGGACACAGACGTCCAGGAATTTATCCATTTCTTCTTGGTTTACTAATTTATGTGCATAGAGTTGTTTGTAGTATTCTCTGATCATGGTTTGAATTACAGTGGAATCTGTGGTGATTTCCCCATTATCGTTTTCTTTTTTTTTTTTTTTTTTT
>PVHO010025845.1:0-28981 GCA_004024885.1 Saguinus imperator
GGTGATGGTGGTAATGACTGTGTGATGACGGTGGTGTGGTGATGGTAATGATGGTGATGGTGTGGTGGTGGTGTTGTGTTAGTGATAGTGATGGTGGTGATGTTGTGTTGGTAATGGTGATGGTGGTAATGACTGTGTGATGATGGTGGTGTGGTGATGGTAATAATGGTGATGGTGTGGTGGTGGTGGTGGTAGTGATAGTGGTGGTGATGGTTGTGTTGGTAATGGTGATGGGGGTAATGACTGTGTGATGACGGTGGCGTGGTGATGGTAATGATGGTGATGGTGTGGTGGTGGTGGTGTTAGTGATAGTGATGGTGGTGATGGTTGTGTTGGTAATGGTGATGGTGGTAATGACTGTGTGATGATGGTGGTGGTGGTGCTGTTGGTGGCAATGACTGCAGGAAACGGGGTGGGACCCTGGCCTTGCTGCAGGCCACAGGACCACAGTTCATGTGCAGATGGGGTTCTGTTAGGTGGTGACTCTGGGCCCCCACACTCTCCTACAGGTACATCCGCTCGGAACGGTCTGTCATCCTCATCAACTTCTGCCTGTCCATCATCTCCTCCAATGCCCTCATCCTCATTGGGCAGACCCAGACCCGCAACAAGGTAAGGAGCCTGGCGTCCTGCCGTGCATCTCCCAGGATGCTCGAGTGGAGTGAGGCCCCCTAGGAGGGGCCTGGGCTATGGGATTCCCTGGGAAACCCAGGCAGGCAGAGGGCTTGTGGGGGTTGCAGGAGGAGGCTGCCCCAGCTGCAGGGAGTGCCCCGTCCTCCACTGTGGCTGCAGGGGCCTGTCGGAGGCTGGTCAGCTGGCGGAGAAGGGCAGCTTGTGTCCCAGCATCTCTGCTGGACTGGCCCTTCAGGATGAGCCTGCTCAAGACCCACCCAGGCCCTTATGGACAGTGGACTCGGCCTTAGCTCATGCTGCCTCAGGACTGGGGAGTGGCACCAAAGAGAAGTGACACTGTGGTGACAGAGGCTCCCACGGTCCACCCTCTTACCCCCACCCTTGCCAGCCTTGAAGCTGATAGCTCATGGTTGGCTCCTGCCTGCCCTCCCTGGACTCCCCATCCCACTAAATGTGGCAGGTGTGGCCTTCGGGTGGGGCCTCTGCTTCCTCAAGGGGCCACGCTGAAAACATAGGGGAGAGGATAAAGCTGGAAGGCCTTCAGTGAGACAGAGGAGGCCTGGCCCCAGGGCCTGTGTGTGCTGCAGCAAAGCTCAGGTCTGCGGGGTGGGTGATGTTGTCTGTGACTTGCTGGGTGTCTTTGGGGTGTGACATGCCCTCCCTGGGCCTTGGGCTCACTCCCTCCTGAATGCATGGGCAGGCACCTGGACTTTTGAGACGACCTCTGGCTTAGCATTTGGCGTGGCTGTGAGTGGTGCTGAGGAAGACGGGGAGGGAGGGTCTGTTTGTCCCAGGGGAGCTTAGACGGTCAACAGCCCATCTCAGGGCAGGGACCAGGGCAGGGACCTCTGCATTGCCTTCTGCCTGGGGATCTGGTCAGGTCCCAGCTAGGTGCTGGGTGCTGAGCCTCCAGCTGCAGATGGGCAGTCAGTGGGGGTGGGTGTGGAGCCAGGGAGCACCTGCCCAGCCTGCCCCGCCCTTGGCCCCTCGCAGGTGGTGTGCACGCTGGTGGCTGCCTTCCTGCACTTCTTCTTCCTGTCCTCCTTCTGCTGGGTGCTCACCGAGGCTTGGCAGTCCTACATGGCCGTGACGGGCCACCTCCGGAACCGCCTCATCCGCAAGCGCTTCCTCTGTCTGGGCTGGGGTGAGCGGCGGCCTCCCTGACCCTCCCGGACGGGCATCCTGCCTCCTGGCCCTGCTGCTTGTTCTGCCCTGGCAGCCCCTCCTCTCCCCGTCCCCTGTGGACCCCTTGGGCCCCGGCAACTGCTTGGGTGGGCTTCTCCCTCTGGGCCCTCATTTCTCCATGGAGTTGCCAGATAAAGCGTGGGACACCCAGTTCCCTTTCATGTCTGGATAATGAAAATGTTTCTAGCACAAGTACGTCCAGTGCACTGTTTGGGACATACATTCACAGAAAGACGATTCCTGGTTTTTCTGCAAGTCACCTGTGCCTGGCGCCCCGTGTGTTCCCTGCTCACTGGTCTGCCCTGCACCCAGCTCCAAGGGCCCTTGCCTTGTTCGCCTCTGCCCCATCTCATGCTCAGCCCCATCCTCTGTTGGCTTCAGAAGTGCCTGCCTGGCCCCCAGCCTCCAAGGCAGAGCTGGGAGAAGGTGAAGTCCGGCTAGGGCTTGGGTGAGGTCAACGCCATTTCTCTGCTCCTTCTCCAGGGCTCCCCGCACTGGTCGTGGCCATTTCCGTGGGATTCACCAAGGCCAAAGGGTACAGCACCATGAACTAGTGAGTTGGGGGTTGGGGGTGTGGTGGATGGCCACATGGACCCCCAGAGCCTTCCGCCTCCCTGGAAGGCAAGGGCTGGCTGTGTCCTCCCTCTGTGTGGTGCTGACCATCTCACAGAGGCTCAGGGAGGGTGGGGCCCCAGGGGCTGGAGGCTGAGCCCCTTTGGGCAGCCCTCCCCATTGGTCAGCCAGCTTCTCTCTGGCAGTGAGCAGTGGGCAGCAGCATTGAAATAAACTGGGCCATCAGGACCTCCTCTGTCAGTTGGACAGGTCCATTAGCCACTCTGGGCCTCAGTTTCCCCATCTTCTCAGTGGGGAGCCCACCTCTGCACAGTGCTGGTGAGAGGGAGGGCTGTTTGAGATGCAAGAGCTCTGGGCACACCCCACAGCAGGCTTGTGGCAGAGGTCGGGGGCTTATGTCACAGATGATGTCACAAGGCCCTGAAGGGTCAACTGGGCCAGGTCCTTGGGGCCTTAAGTGGCAAGCCAGGAAGTTTGGGGTCATCCTAGAGGCAGTGTGGTTGCCAAGGTAGGGAGAGAGGGTCTGGGGCTCAGGATGGTCAGAAGAACTGGGGTGGGGGAGGGGAACCAAGGCTTGGGGGGAGGGAGTGGCTACAGGGAAGCAGGGGGAGGGGTGAGCAAGAGGCAGGAGGAGGTGATGGATGCCGGCTGAGTGGGAGGGTCAGAGCCATCATGGCTCACTGTGGAGTCCCGGGGACAGGATGTGGCGGAGCCCTGGAGCACTACCCTGTCAGAGTGGCGGTAGGGAATGGACAGAGCTGAGGGTCCAGGGGTGAGTGCTGAGAGGGAGATCCAAACAGTGTCTCCAGAGACGACAGGGGCAGATACCTAGCCTGCTGGAGTCAGAGAGTGATTTAGGAGGGGATGGGGACATAGAAGTGGGGTTCCGAAGGATGAAGAGGAGTTTGTTTGACAGACAACATAGGGTAGCTGCTCAGGATAGAGGGAACTGTCCTCACTGTGTTTGCGATGTCTGTGGGCGCCATGGGTGGTGTCCAGAGAGCTGGAGAATGCAGGGCTGCTGCCTGGGTGGGTAGTGGGAGGGCCCAGAGCAGATGTGTGAACACAGGACCAGGTGCTGAGGCTGCAGGCCCTGAGCCTGTGGGCCCAGGACCCAGCCCAGCATTTGAGTCACGTTAGGAAGGGGAGTCGGCCAGAGACCCCAAGAGAAGGGTAAGGAGGGACAGTCAGGTGACCTTTGTCCTGCCAGCCTGGTCCTCCTGCTGTGTGGCTCTAAGCAGGTGGGTCCCCCACTCTGGTCCCCATCTGTAAAATGGGATGACAACAGCTGCCTGGGGGCTCCTGAGGCTTCTAAGGCTAACCAGTGGGTGTGATGTGCTCCTGCAGAAGGCACCTAATGAGTGTTAGTTTCCTTCTGCCACTTCCCAGCTCACCTCTCCTACTCCTGAGAGGCCAGCAGCGCCCCTTTGCACGAGGGGTGACGCTGATGGCCTGTCTTCTCCCCAGCTGCTGGCTCTCCCTGGAGGGGGGACTGCTCTATGCCTTCGTGGGACCGGCTGCCGCCGTCGTGCTGGTACTGACCTGCCCGGGCCCCCCTCCCTTGACCCCAGCTGGGCCCCCCGCCTGCCTCCTGGACCTCAGTGCTCTCTCTTGCCCTGGGCCGTGCACCTGCTGTCCCTTCAGGGGGGCCCTGATCACCAGGGGATGGGGTGCCCACTGCCCCACTCTGACCTGCCCTCGGCGTGCAGTGCAGGCGTGGACCAGGATAGTGAGCTTTCACACCTGTGAGTCTCAGCTGGCCTGATGATTGGGCACCAGCTCTGTACCTGCCAGGAGGTCCACACAGGGGTGGTGAGTGAGTGGCGTGGGAGGAAGTTGGGGGCGGACAGACAGACAGACGATGCAAGTAGCCGGGAGCTGCAGGCTGGACCTGGGTTGTGGGTGTCTGGCCCCAGAGCGCCAGACATGAGGCTGCGACTTCTTGCCCGCCTTGGGGTTGCCAGTGAGGACCTTCCCTGAGTGGGTCCTTGGTCTTTCCTTCCCGCTCTCCTCCCACCTTCATGTGGAGGAAGGCAAGGCTGTGGCAAGTGGCAGGCAGGGTCACCGTCCCCGGGTCACAGGTGAGCTGCAGCAGCCTGAGGGAACTGCCTGGGGTCACCGGTCTCTACTGGGTCCAGCTCTGAGCCTGCTCAGCCAGCCCCTGCCCCTCTACTCAGGCAGAGCTCCTGGACTCACACCCACCCTCCCTGTCCTCCTGTCTCGCCCCAGGAGGGGCCGTCCATGTCCGGTCACTCCTGACGCTTGACTGCTGTCTCCGCAGGACCACATGCCTCTTAGTGGGACTCGGGCATAGGCTGGTGGCAGGGAGAGCTAGCCCTGCAGAGAGCAGTTGGGGAGCCTAGTGAGGGCTGGAGGGGCAGTGGGACGCCATCCCTGGGCAGCCCCAGACCCCTCCCCACAATCCTGGCTGTGGAATCCCACCTCCTTTACTCCTTCCTCCAGGTGGGAGGCAGGAGGGGCAGGCGTGCAGCACCTGTCCAGGGCTGGGCTCAGTGCCAGCAAGGCAGCGCCCCAGGGACCTGGGGATGGAGGTTGGGGGAAAGGGGACAGAGATAGGAGCCCCACCCCTGTACCTCTCTCCCCAGGATGTGTCAGGAAGGCGGCTGACTCTGAGGGCTGTGGGACCTGTACCCCAGTGGCCCCTCCTGTACTTGGGGGCCACGTGGTACAGTCTGGGCAGAGCCTAGAGCAGGCAGTGCCCATTGCCGGCCCCCATCTTCTCTTCTCTGCTCCAGCCACATCAGAAAACTAGGCTGCCCAGGAAAGAGGCTGCTGCCCATCAGGCTGGCCAGGGCTGTGGGCATCCGTGCACTCTGCATCCATTGTGGAAGGCAGGCCGAGTGTGCGGTCGGGAGCCCTGGGCTGGGGGCGACACCATCCACCACCCTGGTCCTCTGGACATGGGATGCCTGGTCTAGGGGTCCATGGAGTCCTTCGGTCTCCAGACTCCAGCTGCTGGAACCTGGGCCTGAGGAAGTCAGGCCTTGCCTCTCGGGGTCTTGTCTGCAGAGCAGGAATGCAGGAGGAGAGTCAGGGACCCTCTGGCAGTGGGGGAGTATGAGCTGAGACGTCTCCTCCCCCCCAGCAGAGGGGCCAGGAGACAGGGAGACCCCAGGATGCTCCGGGCCGGTGGCTTACCGGAGGCGCTCGGGGAGCAGCTGTTGTCTTGAGTGACAACAGTGGCAGGCATGGGAGACTTATGCTGGAGCCCAGGAAGAGTCCCCTGGGTGCAGGAGCCCGGCCAGGGCACTTCCGGGGTGGGCAGTTAGTCTGATGGGAATAGGAGGCAAAGATCAGGAAGGAAGTCTAGGGAGAGGAGGTGGCCTGCCCAGAGCAGACAGGCAGGAGGCGTGTGGCCCGGGAGAGCTGGGATTCAGGGTGCTCCTTAGTTCCAGCTGCAGGCTGGCAAGGGCCTCCAGTCCCTGTGGGTGGGGAGCTCCCTGGTGGAAGGGATGCAAAGACCAGAGCGGAGGTGCTGACAGTGTGGTGACACGCAGGAGGGCTCTGCACGGCGGGCAGCTGGACTGGAGGTCACCTGACACACATTGGGTGCTGGGGTTCCTATGATGACAGCACAGGAGGTGACCCCAGGTGGGGTAGAGGGTCATGGTCAGCACAGCCAGTGTCAGTCCAGTCAAGGTCAGCCTGTGGGCCTGCGGCGGCTCTGCCCCCCACTCCCACCTTTCTCTGCCCGGCAGGTCAACATGGTCATTGGGATCCTGGTGTTCAACAAGCTGGTGTCCAAAGATGGCATCACGGACAAGAAGCTGAAGGAGCGGGCAGGGTAGGACCGGGGCCACATGGCTCCTCGCCCCCCTGGAGCACAAGACCCAGAGTCCACCCAGCCCCAGGCTCCCGGGGGATGGAGGATGCTCCGCACCCAATCCGAGACTGCAGGGCCAGGGATCCCAGAGCTGGTGGGGAAATGGAGGTGCCGAGTGCAGAGGCCCCTCAGGCTCAGCCAGCCCTTGCATCTCACTGTGCCACAGTGTCTCCATCTGACCTGGGGTAGGCGGGGCCCCGTAAAGTCCTCAGAAGCCGTGAAACTGATTGTGCAGGGACACTGCCTCTGCCGGGCTTGCAGGGTGTCAGGAGGACACCCCTAAGGCTGGCACTGGGGGTCTCTTGCCTCCCACTTCCCGCCACAAGCCTTGCTGTGTGGCTGGGGGGAGGATGTTGCCTCCCCATGCAGGGACTCCCTGTCCTTGTGGGACCTCCATCGTGGGGAGGACAGTTCAGGCAAGAGGTGGAGCGGATGCTCCTCCCTCTGGGGAGTCCAAGCCCAGGGATTGCTCTCAGCACAACCGATGGGCAGGGCATGGGAGCAGGGCGGAGGCGCTGGGGATGTGTGGCTGCGCCCAACTCAGGGTCAGGGCCCTGGGCACAGAGGGGAAGCTGCAGAGGGTGGGGAGCTGACTAGGGTGGACAAGCCCCTCTGTCCTCCCGCCCCCTCCAGCCCCCACTCCTCACCTCTGCCTGCTGCTCTGTGTTGTCCAGCCCCAGCTGGTGTCTGCGTGGGCCCCCCCCTCTGTGCCAGTCTTGCTTGGATGCTCGATCTCTCTCTCTCTCTCTCTGTTCCTGTCTCTTCCTGGCTCCTCCTGCTGTCCTCAGTGAAAGAAGCTTCAGGAAGCCTTCCCCTTGGGTGCCTGTGGATTCTGGTCCTGGTTAGGAACCAGGCGAGCTGGCCTTCAATGCTGAGTGCATGCAGCAGCCCTGGGGTCTGTCATTCAGGGTGGGAGTCCTGATGCTTTGTCTCCGGGCCTGGGAAGTGGAGGCTGGAGCAGCCTTCTCTACAGCCTTGCCCCACCTGTCCCACACTGCTCCTGAGACAGCGGTCACACTCAGAAGAGGTCCCCAGGGCTATATTCAGGGTATAAGCACGGCAGAGCGCCTGCCTCAACCTGACCGTTTCTACGATGAAGCCTCGATCTCGGTGCTTACTGGGTGCAGTTGTTTTCTATGCTTCTTGGAATAAGCACCGTGGCAAGTTCTGTGGTTACATTCGCATCTTACCACTGAGCAAGTGGAGGTTAGGGATGGTGAGTCACTGATGGAGCTGGGCTTGGGCACACGCTAGAGCCAAGCCCAGGCGGCCTGCAGTCTGTCCCCTTTGCCTGTGTGTGCAGCGGGCCTGCTGCATTAGGTACACATGCCCAGGAACTTGCCTGTGTAGTTGTGTAAGTTTCGCTGCCCACACAGGGAGGGGCTGGGGTGGGGGTGCAGGGGCACAAAGTGCACTGGTCTGTGTGCACACACCCACACACCTGGGCACACGTATGGGCATACACATGCCACAAGGGCCTGCACGAGGTCCCTGCCCAGGTCAGCTCCCTTGCAGACACACAGGAAAGGGTGAGGAAGGCACAGTGGCCTTCCTCTGGGAAGTCTGCTGCTTTGTGCAGATGGAGGCAGAGTCCACCCTCAGCCGAGCACAGCACAGGGGCCCGGTGCTGCCTTCCCCCATGCCCACCATGTGCAAACCATGGCTCTGCCCGCCACAGTGCCCACATCCCAGGCCTGAGTTTGGAGGTGGCCGAGAGCCCCAGGACCATCCTTGTTGGGGCCCACGCTGAGTGCAGCCTGGTGTGTGTGTATGTGTGTGTGTGTGCATGCGTGACTGCAGCCTGGTATGTGTGCGAGTGCAGCCTGGTGTGTGTGCATGCGTGTGAGTGCAGCGTGGTGAGTACAGCCTGGTGTGTGTGCATGCATGTGAGTGCAGCCTGGTGTGTGTGCATGCGTGTGAGTGCAGCGTGGTTGTGTGAGTGCAGCCTGGTGTGTGTGCGAGTGCAGCCTGTGTGTGTGGGTGCATGCGTGTGAGTGCAGCCTGGTGTGTGTACATGCATGAGTGCACGCATGAGTGCAGCGTGGTTGTGAGTGCAGCCTGGTGTGTGTGGGTGCATGTGTGTGACTGCAACCTGGTGTGTGTGTGCAGCCTGGTGTGTGTGCGTGCATGCGTGTGTGAGTACAGCCTGGTGTGTGTGCGTGCATGCGTGTGTGAGTACAGCCTGGTGTGTGTGCGTGAGTGCAGCCTGGTGTGTGTGTGCGTGAGTGCAGCCTGGTGTGTGTGTGTGCGTATGCAGCCTGGTGTGTGTGTGTGCATGAGTACGGCCTGGTGTGTGTGCATGCATGTGAGTGCAGCCTCGTGTTTGTGTGCGTGTGAGTGCAGCCTGGTGTGTGTGGGTGCATGCGTGTGAGTGCAACCTGGCGTGTGTGTGCCTGAGTGCAGCCTGGTGTGTGTGCCTGCATGCGTGTGTGAGTGCAGCCTGGTGTGTGTGTGTGCGTGTGCATCCTGGTGTGTGTGCATGAGTACAGCCTGGTGTGTGTACATGCGTGTGAGTGCAGCCTGGTGTGCGTGCATGTGAGTGCAGCCTGGTGTGTGTGTGCGCGTGTGTGTGAGTGCAGCCTGGTGTGTGTGTGTGCGTGCGTGTGTGAGTGCAGCCTTGTGCTGTGGCTGGCTTTGCACTGCGGCCCCACGCCTCCCGCCTGGGCTTCCAGCGCAGAGTGCTTGCTTTTCTTTCAGTGTCTTAACTTCACTTGCAGTCAGCCGCCCCAGCACCCCCTCGGGCGCGCCCTCAAGTGTGCCGAGTGTGGAGTCCTCTCTGCCACCCATGCCACCTCCGACGCCATGAGTAGCGCCATGTTAGTGCCTCCGCTGCCACCTCCCTCCTGGGCCACCCTTGGGGCTCTGCGCTCTCTCACTCACCTTTTGTCTGTTTTATGTTTATCTTTTATTTCTTCCTTTTCTGCCATCCACTCTGGGTTTCTAGGCCACTCCTGTCCCCCACAATGCCCCCAGCTCCTCCTTCCATCCCTCCTGCAGGCCCGCGGTAGGCCTGGCGGCACAAGGCTTGGTGGTTGCAGGGCGCAGGGCTGGGCATGGGCGTGGGCAGAGTGCAGCTGTGGCCGGGCTGCGGTTGGGGAGGAGTGGTGGTCAGTCCCGTCCCTCCAGGGCCCGAGTGTGGTTTCTTGGTTCTGGAGCTGAACCCCCACCACCACCCCTGGTGCTGCTGGCATGGAGCCCCAGACTGCTGATGCCTGGGCAGGCACCTCTGCAGCTCTGTGATGGGGTGAGGAGACTGGCCCTGGCCTGCCTGATGGGAAGCCTGCCTCCCTCCCTGAGAGTGTGCATGAGCCTGTGAGTGCACGTGAGCACGCATGGGAGAGCATGGCCAGGTTGTGTGTGCATACGCGTGCCACTCTGTGCATGATTGCATGAGTGTAACCAGCTGTGTGTGTCCATGAGTGTGCATCTGTGTGGGAAAGAGCAGGATCAGGGATGTGCAAGCATATGTGTGGGCATGTGTGCCACTGGGTGTGAGTGCATGTATGCACGTGAGTGTAACCAGGTGTGTGTGTCCGTATGTGAGTGCATGAGTGTCAATCCGTGTGGGAGAGAGCATGACCGGGGTGTGAAAGCATGATTGTGCATGTGTGCCACCAGGCGTGTGTGCACACATGCACATGTGTAATGAGGTGTGTGTGCATGTGTGTCCATGAGTGTGCATTTGTGTGGGAGAGAGCGTGGCCAAGTGTGTACATATGTGTGCCCAAGTGAGAGCGCTTTCATTTCAGCCTTTTAGTGTCACTTGCATCCAGCCACTTAGCATCCCCTTGGGCATGCCCTGAAGTGCAACAAGTGTGGAGTCCTCTGCTGCTGATGCCACCTCTGATGCCAGAAGTGTGCAAGTGTGTGTGCATGAGAACGTGCGTGGATGGTGCCTGTGTGTGTGCATGTGTGTGAGTGCAACCTGTGTGCATGCATGCGAGTGCAGCCTGGTTGTGCATGCATGTGTGAGTGCAACCTGGTGTGTGCGTGCATGTGTGAGTGCAGCCTGGTGTGTATGTGTGCATGAGTACAGCCTGGTGTGTGTGTGCATGTGTGTGAGTGCAGCCTGGTGTGTGTGCATGCGTGTGAGTCCAACCTGTTTGTGTGTGTGTGTGAGTGCAGCCTGGTGTGTGTACAAGTGTGTGCATGTATATGAGTGCTCCCTGCTGTGTACATGTGAGTGGAACCTGGCGTGCGCATGCTTCTGAGTGGGACCTGGTGTGTGTGTGTGTGCACGTGTGCATGTGTGTGCAGCCTGGTGTGTGTGCGCATGTTTGTGAGTGCATCCTGGTGTGTATGTGTGTGAATTTGGTGTGTGTACGAGTGTACATGTGTGAGCACCTTGGTGGTGTGCGTGTATGCATGTATGAGTGGAACTTGGTGTATGTGTGAGTGTGCATTTGTGAGTACAATCTGGTATTTTGTGTGTGAACATGTGTGTATATGTATGTGTATATATGACCAGGCATGTGCAAGTGTGTGTGTGTGAGCATATGAGCATTGTGTATGTGGGAGTGTATTTATAGGTGAGTGTGTGTGTCTGTGTATGCACGTGTGCCTGAGAGCAAGAGGCAGCCAGGGCCAAGGGAAAGCGAAGGACAGGTTCAGGGTCAGGGGCTGCTCTGCTGACTTTGGGCAGCCTCAGAGAGTGTGTGTAGGGCAGGGGGCTGTGGGCTCAGGTGGCCTAGAGTTCCCAGCCTGAGGGGTCATCTTGTCCATACCTTGCCTCTCTCAGCCCAAGGTGAGGGCTGTACCCCATGTCCTGCTTTGTTCCCTGAGCCAGGAACTAGGGGCCCAGAGTTTTAGGAGCCATGGGAGAAAGGGCTCTGGACCCTGGCGCTGTGAGATGCCGGTGGGGCAAGGCTAGCCTGGGTGGGAGGGGCGAGCCTGGAGCGGGAACAGCATCCACACTGGCCTGCCAGGCCCCTGGAAGTGCCAGTTCCTTGGTGCTAGCATTGCTCTTTCTTTATCTCAACAGCAGGGATGGGGAGTGCCACCCCAGGCATGGGACGGGGGCTGCGGGATACACCCCATCTCGTTCCGTCGGAGAGAAGTAGGGGCCAGAGGATGTTGCCTGGGGGGTCACTCAGCCTCTCCCCCAACCCCCCGGGCATCTGCCTTCCAGGTTGGAGCAGGCGCTGTGCAGCTGGGCGCTCCCCGGCCTCCCCTCAGCGGCTCCCGGGCGTTCTGGTTCCCTCCCCACCGCTCCCTGCAGCAGGATTTCCCAGCCGCAGAGGCCGAGCCGTGCTGTGGCAGTCATCTACTGCTCCCCAGGCCTTGGGCCATCTGCCAGCCATAGCAGATTGGGCTGTAAATGTCAGGCCTGGAGACCCAGCACCCTTTCGGGCAGCAGCGGTGGTGACTGAGGCAGGCAGTGCGTCTCCATGGGGAGGGAGAGCCGGACCTGCACCTCTGTCCTCAGAACTTGGGTGAGGAGAGGAGTCCAGGGTCCCAGCTCAAAGAAAACCTGCTTTGGAAGGGAGGAGAGACCCTCCAGCTTACCGCCATGGGGGAAACTGAGGCCCAAGCCAAGGGCTCCTGCTCCGTGTCAGAGTCATTCCTTGGCTATGTGAACATCGATAGTGGTCACAGGCTCTGTGCCGGGTGCAGGGACAGCAGTGAGCGACAGCCGCGTCCCTGACTGCTGCTGCAGCCTGGACGGGGAGGGAGTGGCACCGTCGTGGGCAAGGGAGGCCTCTTACCCACCTAAGTTCCCAGGCTCGGTGGGGTGGGGAGCAGGGGCAGGCTCTCCAGGGCCAGGGAGGGCGAGGGAGGTTGGCGGCCTCTAGCAGACTCGAGTTGTACAGGAAGAGGGAGTCCCGTGACGCTGTTAGTGCCTGCCCTATGTGCAAGAGCAGGAGGAGCGGCGCGTGGCCAGGGCCACTGTGCCCTGTGAGTGGGGAGGCACTGGCTGTGCGGAACCAGGAGCCTCCTCCCCTGTGCTGCTCCAGGCTCTGGGCCTGTCCATGTCTCAGCCATGGCTAGGTGGTAACGCCGGAGGCTGGGGCCAGGCGTATCCCCTCTTAATGGCATTGCTGGAGAAAAGCAGGCCCAGGCTGGGGGTGAGGGCTGGGTGGAGGAGAGGAGGAGAGTCCAAGGTGGGCATGCCTGGCTGTGCCTGCTGAGAGATCCCGGGAGATGAGGACAGAGGCGTCCCTTGGGGGTTGGGCCCTGCACAGGTGCCCTGAGCTAGGGCTGGGAGCAGCATTGCTGCCTGAGCCACGCTGCAGAGGACTGAGGAGCACAGCTTGTGGATTTGGCGGTCCTTGTCCTGGAGCACTTCAGGTTCTTCTAGCGTCTCTGCTGCCAGCCCTGACATGCCAGCTCCTGCCTGGCATTCCGACCCCATGCCTGGGCCCGCTGCTCCCTATTCAGTCCTCCAGCCCCAGCTCCCTGCGTGGTGACCCTGTGCAGGATGCGGGGAGGAGGGAAGCTGGCGCCAGTCCCCACTGGTGGTGATGAGAGTCCTGCAGGCTGTGGGGTCCCTGTGGACAGGCACAGGACTCACCTCCCAAGCCTTCACCACTGCTGGGGCCCTGCTGGCTCTGTCTCTGTCCCGCAGCCCCGGGAAGTAGTTTAGTGTCCCCCCTGTGAGGACGAGAGCACAGGCTCAGAGGCCACACATGGAACCCAGTGTGCGGGTGTGGGGAGGGGCCCAGGCCTTCACCGCTCCCAGGGGCAGGGTGATGCCTGTGGTGGGACTCCTGGAGGACCCCCTGGGAAAGGGGGCGGCACTGGGGCAGAGGCAGCAGGATGGGTCCACAGGCAGGTGCCTGCTGGGGCTCAGGAGGCGGAGCGGAGCTGGCCCTGGAAGAGGAGGAAGCGCCCATCGGCCTGTCTGTTGCCATCTGTCTCTGTCTCTCTGATCCTCCCCTGCTGGCCTTGTCCGTCTGTCTGTCCTCTATCTCATTCCCCCAAGTTCCTCTCTCCCTTCAGGTTTCTGAGTCCTGGGCTCCACCTTCCC
Organism: Saguinus imperator; assembly: GCA_004024885.1. Taxonomy (NCBI): domain Eukaryota; kingdom Metazoa; phylum Chordata; class Mammalia; order Primates; family Cebidae; genus Saguinus; species Saguinus imperator. The sequence goes on from PVHO010025845.1 coordinate 13,203, forward strand.
CTCCCCACCGTGGCCATTTTGCTCTGCCCTTCAGGGCCTGGACCCCTTGCCTGGGGCCTGTGGCTGTCTGAGGGTGCTAGACCAGGGTGTCCTTCTTGCCCCACCCCACACCAGACAGCCCGCCCCCTCCAGCCTATCTCCCCTCCCCCATCACCTCCTAGACTGTCAGGAACCTGGGTCTTCCCCAAAGAGCTCTTCCCCATTGTCCAGCTTCTCAGGACCTTCCTCCTGGACCCCCTCAGAGCCCTTGGGCTTGGGGAGGGGTGCTGAGACCTCAGTGTTGACTGCACTCCTCCTCAGCCTGGGGAAGGGCTCAAGAGAGGAGGGGCAAAGGGTGGGACAGGAGGGGGAGCCCTGGGGAGGAGAGAGGGCGCAGATGCAGCCTGGGCGGTGGGGGACTCACCCCAGAGAGGATGTGCTGCTTGGCCCTGGCCCCCAGAGACAGAGATGGGGACTTGGGGCTGGGAGGTCCCCACCGAGGCTTGGAGATGCAGGCTCGGGGCAGGGTGTCCCGGGGGCAGGGCGGGGCGGCAGCGCTGACGCCCTCCGTCCCCAGGGCCTCCCTGTGGAGCTCCTGCGTGGTGCTGCCGCTGCTGGCGCTGACCTGGATGTCGGCCGTGCTCGCTGTCACCGACCGCCGCTCCGCCCTCTTCCAGATCCTCTTCGCCGTCTTCGACTCGCTGGAGGGCTTCGTCATTGTCATGGTGCACTGCATCCTCCGCAGAGAGGTGGGTGGGGCAGCCTCCATGGGCTGCACTCCTGCAGGGCCCTCCTGCGGGGTCCTGGGGCTGTGGAGTGGCCGCCTCCTTCCCTGAGGACCTCGGCAGGGAGATTGTGGGGAGGCGCAGTGTCCACGGCCCCAACACATCTGCCGGCCACCATGGTCACAGAGCGGGGCCTGCAGGTGACGTGTCCATCCCACTCTCGCTGGGAGCGGCCCAGTGGTGCAGCACCTTCCCAAAGATGCCCTGCGCCTGCTCAGTCCTGGCGGTGTGGTGGACGCAGCCATGAGGGGCTCCCATCCTCAAGGGGCCTACAGGATTGATGGAGCTGGCAGCTGAAGAAGACAGCTTCCAGGGCAGTGGAGACTCCTGCTTCTGGCATTTTCTGGACCTTTCCAGAAGGTGTCACTAGAAGGTTTTCACCAAACCACATCCCAGCTACCACCTGGCTGGTGGCCGGATGGGGATGACCTTGTGGAGGCTGAGATGGGGGAAGTATGCACAGCGACCTCGGTGGACTGGGACGCCTTGGGGGAATGAGGAACTTGGGGGAATGAGATAGAGGACCTCCACATCAGCGCCAGGAGAGCAGAGGCCCAGGAGCAGGCAGCCACCTCCCTCTCCCTGATCCCCCTGGAGAGACGGCAGAGGGACTGTTGAAAACCACAAGGTTCCCAAGGACGAAGAATATAGGAGAAGCTGACGGCAGGGGCACTGCAGGCTGGGAAGCAGGACGAGGTGGGCAGCCCCAGCTGACTGGAGACAGGCCTCGGCCAGAGGCAGAGAGCCAGGCAGAGGGTGGCAAGAGTGGGACCCGCTTCTCACCGGGATCTCCGGCTGCCACAGGAGGCTCAGGCATGGGAGGCCTGGTTTTCCAGGCCCTACATGGCGATTTCCATCCCATCCTGGACTGATGAGGCTGCCCTGCTTGGCATCCCCAGCCTGGGCTTCACTCTCTGGGCAGAGTGATCAGAGGGGCTCTGGTCTCGGGCAAATGGTGCAGCTGAAGATGAAGATGCCGCCTGGAAACAGGTGGGAGCAATAGGTGTGCTGAGCCATGTCACGTGTCAGCCCAGGCCTCCCAGGCCCACAGCTCTTCGGGGAGGGGCGAACACCCCTCTGAAGGCAATCTGACTACAAGGAAAGATGGGAAGGAAGAGCTGGAGTTCCCATTTGCCAGTGAAACAACTCCCACACCTGCCATCCACCAGTCAGGCACCGCCCCACACTTATGTCCCAGCCACTCCTGAGGAGAAGAGCAGGGCTCCTGCTGGAGCTTCAGCCCAACCAGACAGGCAGGAAAACAGCCCAACCCCAGGCAGTGTGGGGACTGAGGCAGCCTGGGGAGGAGATACCTCACCAACCCCCCCTTATCCTCACCTGTGAGAGGTTGTTCACCCTGGTGAGCACCATGTGGTCCGGGCCCTGTCCAGCAATGGACTGGTGTTAGTGATTCTCATGACAGCCCCTAAAGTAGGTGCTGTTGGCTCCTTTCCACAGACAGGACAGCTCCAGGGAGCTCATCATGGGAGCTCCTCACCATGGCTGGGATTGAAGCCCAGGTGGTTCTCTAAGGCCACACTCTTGGCCCCCAGCACCTGGCTTCCGTGAAAGAACAGCAGCCTATGTAAAAGGAACATCCCCAAAACAGAGAGCCTCGTGCAAAATGAAAGCTGTAGCAGCTCTAAGCTCAGTAGGAAGAAAACAGAGGCAATGTCTCACCAAACAGAAAAGACAGAACTGGGAGAGGTTTCTAAAACAATTAGGCGAATCCCCAACAGGCAACTGAGCAGTGATGGGAGCTGCAAAGGAGGCAGCGGAGAGGAGGAGCTGAAGGGAGGCCGAGCCTGGCCGCCTGGAGCAGAGGCCAGCGCTGGGGGACTCAGATGTGCAAGAAGCCTCATGGTCGACAAATGGGGTAGGGGAGGAGGGGACCTGGTGTGCTCCCATGGCAGGTGGGCACAGCGGATACCAGGGCCAGTCTTCCCCAAAGCCCCCCTTGAGCTCCCAGCCCCTGTGTGTGGGCTCCGGGCTATAGGGCTCTCAGGTTCCTGCCCGAGAGGGCTCCCACCTGGGCCTGGTGGCAAGGGGCCTCCAGCCCTACCCAGGCCCTCAGCCTCAGGGGTGGTGGCCTGGCCTGCAGGGCATGCTGAGGAGGCGGGGCCCAGGTGGAGGCCATGCCAGGCAGCCTGGCCGGCCCTGTGACCTGGGACACTCCTGCAGGTGGGCAGGTCAGTCCCTCGTCTGGCCATGAAGTCAGGGCCTCCTGGGCTGAGGCTGGCTTGGGCATTCCTGGAGAGGGTCCCTGAAGGCCGTGGGGAGCCCCAGCTCCTCTGTACACCCACAGTGCACTTCCCTACCTGCCTGCGGGGCCAGGCACACGGTAGGTGCTCAGCAGGCGTTTGTGGGGCAGGCCCGTGAGGAGAGGATGCAGGACGGCACACCTGCCGAGGAGGCCCATAATCCTTAGCTGGTGTCCGTGGGTCAGAGGCCAACAAGACCCTGGCTTCCAGGTGTGGCCTTGTCTCTGACTGGCTGTGTGGCCATAGACAGTTCTCTTGCTGTTTCTGGTCCTTGGTCCCATCTGCCTGATGAGGGGGTGGTGGGCTGGATGTGCTCAGCCCCCAGCAGCATGAAGCAGAGCACTGGGTGAGGGAACGGGGTTGCAAGTCCATGGGTGAGCGGGTGGGTAGGTGGGTGCCTGGAAGCCAGGAGCCCCAGCTTATCTTCTTTCCACCTCTGCCAACTTCTGTTTGGACACCTCCTCCAGGAAGCCTTTGTGCTTTCACCACCACCCCCAACCAAGGATTCCCTTTATATATTGTTACCAGCGGAGTGTCAGTGCACTGCCCAGAGCAGCCAGCAGGTGGCTGCCAGCCTCAGGGGAGAGACAGCTGGCATTCTGGGATGATGTCCCCAGATAACTGGTCTTACCTCCTTGAAGCTCACTGTCCATAAGCTGTGTGCTGGCCGCTGAGTAGGTCTTCCCATACAGCCCCTCCTATGGAGCCCACTGCCATCATCGCCACTGTCCCCCCTGAAGAGTGGGTGGCCATGAAGGGTGAAACCCTCCTTGACAGAGTATGTCACTCCCAGTGGGGTGGCTGCAGGGAGGGGCAGATCTCAGGGTCCCTGGCACAGCACCCCACGCCCCCAGTGGACACTCCCAGGGCAGGGCAGTGAGGGCCAGGCTTTCCACCTGCTCAGAGGAGGCAGCGACCTTGAGGCTGCCGGAGACGCAGCCAGGCCCGGGACATCTTCAGCCTTGCGGGTCTGGGCAGATGCTTGCTGGCAGACTGACCCAGGGCCTGCAGCCGCTCTCAGGGGCTAGGAGCTCTGTAGAGAGAATCTCAGACAGGAGAGGGGTAGGCTCTTCCCCCTGCCGGGGTCTCGTTTCCCCTTCTCCACCCAGAGGGTCATGACCCTGTAGACCACCGCCGAGGGGCCTCTGCCCTTTCCCAAGACTCCCGTTCCTCCTCTGTATGCTGCTCATCTGATCTGGCGCTGGCGCAGGGTGGGGGCGTGCAGGGTGGGGCGTGGCTGCCACTGAGGTGCTTGGCTCTCCCTCCCCAGGTCCAGGATGCTGTGAAATGCCGTGTGGTTGATCGGCAGGAGGAGGGCAACGGGGACTCGGGGGGCTCCTTCCAGAATGGCCACGCCCAGCTCATGGTAGGACTCGGGGCCTGGGGACTCAGGCTGCCCCACCCACCTTGTACCCCCCACCCCGTTTGCTCCCCTAGGCCCCAGCAGCCCCATTGGGAGGAGCTCTGAACCCAGTGTGCAGTTGGGGAAACTGAGGCTCACCAAGTGGAACCCCTGGTCTAGGGTTTCCAGGTGGGAAGAGCTGAGCTGATGAGTTTGGGGGTCTCAGCGGAGGCTGGCGTCCACCCCACACTCAACCCTGCTGGCAGCAGTGCCTGTCTGGTGGGACACCACCCTCTGAGCATCCCAGTCCTCATCTCAAGGTGCCTCATCCTTACATGTCCCAGGCCCACCCTCATTGCCCTCTGTCCCCCACCCAGGACTGCCCTGCTCAGCTGCCAACTGGGGTCCTGCTCAGCCTGCCCATCCTACGTCCCAGGCCCCCGCTCAGTGCCCTCTGTCCACCCAGGACTGCCCTGCTCAACTGCCACCTGGGGTCCTGCTCAGCCCTCCCAACCCCTGCTTGCACCCTGCGTATCCCCACCTGCTGCCTCCCTGGCACTCTCAGGTGCTGCCCAGGTCTCAGTCCCTGCAGGGGTGGTGAGCCTTCCCTTCCTGTGGCCCCCGGCCATCCTCCCTACCCTCTCTCTGGGCTCTCTGCCCTCCTCCTGCCCATCCTGGTGTCCTCAGCCCTGTGCTCTGCACACACCGCCTCCCCGCCTGCCCCCCCTGCCTTGTGCCCCCCGACCCCCGCCCTGCCGCCTGTGCCTGTGGCCTGACCTCTACAGCACAGAGTTCCCAGGACATGCACAGGTCCGAGGGAGGGCGGCCCGAGGGGCGGGCTCCTATGTAAGAGCCTCCACCTCCACGCCTCAGCCTCAGTTCCTTCTGCAGTCCATGCCTTGGGGCTCAGCCAGGCCAAGGTGGGCTTCTAGTCTCCAGCTCTGCCCCCATCCCTACCCGCCTCAGCACCCGGGGCTGGCACAGGGGGTAGAGCCAGGCCCCCTGTCCACCCTTCAGGCCTTGGGACAATATCCAAGCCCTGGACTGGTCCTGAGCTGGACCTGTAGCTGTGCTGCTCTTGCTCCTGCTCCTGAGTCCTTCACACATGCCTCCACCCTGTGCACTCTCACATGTCCCCTCCAGGAGTCCTCCCAGACCCTTGCCCCATTGGGCCACCCATTTGGGCCCAGGCCGAGCCCTGGTGAACTCTGCATGGCTGGCACAGAGTTGGGTCCTCGGGATGCCCGGCCACCTCATGGCACTCTCGAGGCTCACAGACAGGGGCTGGGCAGAAGGCATGTCCCGCCCCGGGTGAGGGTGAGGTCCTTCGGGGTGAGAGACGGCCACCTTGGCTCTTGGGTGACATCCAGGCAGGCTCCTCACTGCTCTGTGCCGCAGCTTCTCCATCGGGCAGGGAGCAGGTATCCGCCAGCTGCTACCTTGTCACTTTGGGACACGGCTTCCCCCTCCCCCGGTGTTTCTCCTGGCCTGGCCTCTGACCCCAGAAGGAAGATTTTGTTGTCTTCAGCCAACCCGACTCTTGCATGTGCAGGGAAGGAACCTCCAGGTTTTCAGTGAAGGGCTGGTGTGTCCCCTGGAGCCCCAGGGCCCCTGGAGAAGGACAGCCCCAGGCCTGCGAAGGTCCTGAGCTCCCTGAGGCAGGCCTGGGCCACCCACTCCTGCCTCCCCAGGTGCCAGCCTGGTGTGGCTGCTCGAGGGTGGTAGGTGCTGCCAGCCTTGGCCTCGAATTCCATGTTCAGTCACCCCCGACTGCCTCTCCCTCGGCAGGCCCTGACATGGGGCCCGCTTTGAGGGATGCGGGGACCAACAGGGAGAGTTCTGGTGCTGCAGGCCCAAGGCCGTTCCTGAGGCATCAGGGAAGGGACCAGGCCAGAGGAGGCAGTAGGTCAGCAGCTCCCGGATGCCTTGGAGAGAGTGCACATGTGTGTCACACAAATAGGCGTGACCACAGGAACACACGTGTGCAGAACACTCAGACGCAGTCTGTCACGTCTACAAACACGAATCCACACATAAACACAGGGACACGAATTTACCCACTTACACAGAGACGGATCCATAACACGCATGAAACACACGTGCGCAGAACCCTCAGACGCAGTCACGTCTACAAACACGAATCCACACGTAAACACAGGGACGCGAATTTACCCACTTACACAGAGACGGATCCATAACACGCATGCATCCTGACCCTCACACACATCCACCCAGAGATACAAACGCACTTACACAGGCAAGTGCGAGGGAGGCGCGGCCAGCACGGGCCCTGGGCTGTGGGTGTGGGCGGGGTTCCTCGGGGCCCTCCTGAGTGCTCTGAGCACGCGCACGCGTACCCCCTACTTCCCGCTCCAAGGGAGGCGCTCACCGGGTCCTGCTCTCTCTGTCCTGCAGACTGACTTCGAGAAGGACGTGGACCTGGCCTGTAGATCAGGTGAGCGCCCGACAGGTGAGAGGACGGTGCCGGCCCGGCCCCTGCACGTCCCCACGCCATGCCTCTGTTTCTGCATCACCCCCATCACCCATCTGGTCCATCCCCACCCATACCCAGCCTTCCTGTCAGGCCCACTGGGACCCAGGGGACCTGCCCTGGGGATCCAACTGGGGCAGCGACCTTGGCCCCTGTGCCTCTCACCCCACCTACTCCCCGAGGCCAAAGGAGGGCCCATGGGGCACGAGCAGAAGCTTCCAGGACTCTCCTGCTCAGGTGCCCATGAAGCCCCAGCTGCCTCCCCTGCCCACCTGGCATCTCCTCTCCCTCCATCCTGGCCCCAGCGAGGAGCACAACCCCACCCTTACTGCCCCTCCCCTACCCGCCTTCTGCCTGCCCCCCTCCAGCACATGTGTTCTGTGCCACCTTCATTTCCTCATTGCCAGTCCTAGCAGGGGCAGAAGTGGGTGGAGCTTTCGAGCTAGGGGGACAAAGGGCAGCAAGAGGAAGGCAGGGAGAAGGACCTGCCATGGAGCTCAAGGCCAGTGCTGAGCTTCCTGGAACCAAGTGCAAAAAGAGAATGACTGTCCAGTAAAGGAAGCTCCACCACCCAGCCCCAAGCATCAGACTGCAAGGGTCTGTTTCTGTCCCCGTCACTGTTCTGTGAACCAGGTCCTGAGGCAGTGCCAGGCGGTGGCTTTCTAGGCTGTGGAGAGGCCAATGGACCGTGCTTCCTCTGGTCATTTAGATATTTGAGGAGCACCTTCTCTAGAGACAGCCCTGGCAGAGGAGCTGGGACAGCCCCAGGTGGGGAGTGTGTGCTGCTGCCAGTTGGGCCCCTGGAGGGCTTCCCGGAGGAGGTGACATCAGGGCTGGGCTGAATGGGAGCTGGACAAAAAGTGCCTTCTGCCCCTTTGAGGTTTCCTATATCCAGCCCCACAACCTCCCCTAGAGGTGACCCCAGTGCTTGGGACCTCAGTGGTTTTGGTGTGTGTGGGCCTCTCCGGGCCCCGATTCCTTTTCATTCCTGCCCTGGCTGCAGCACCTTCTGGATCGCATGCAGCTAGTGGATGCACCATGAACAGCTGATGCTGAGTGCCCAGAGCTGCTTCTGAGGGGGAGGGTGGGCAGGGCGCCAGTGCGGGGCCTGGGCCTGGGGGGAGCTTGGCTTTTATTCTGAGCACATGGAGGGAGGTGTGCAGACTCCTCATGTGCCGGGCCCTCGTTCTGCCTTGTGGGGAGCAAAGCGGGAGGTGTGTGGGAGGTTGGGAGCCTCAGGGTCTGTGTGGGGTGGGATGGCCTTGGGGCCATGTGTCCTGAGAACACCAGGGCCCTCTGGGTGGGGCATGGGAGCTGGTGGGGATGATGATGGGCTGCTCTTGGGTGGGGACAAGGGGAGGGGTGGGGCTGAAGGTGGGCACAGGGCGTTGCTGTTAGAGGTGGCAGACAGGACAGCCCCAGGAGCATGGCCTGATGGGCTCTGAGGGAAATGGGAGGGATGTGTTTGGCAGAGTAAGTGACCCCTGGCTAGGCAGCTCAGGGGGTGTGGGTGACCCTAGGGCCGGTGTGGCTGGCAAGGTGGCTGACAGGAGCAGCTGGTGAACACAGGCACCCAGGGCTGCTAGTGGTGGGGGCACCCATCTGCCAGCCTGCACGGGGCAGGGCACAGGGGGCAGGCCAGGCTTCCCAGGAAGGGCCCCAGGGTCTGGATGTCTGGAGACTGGGGCTTGGAGAGAGAAGGGGTGTGGAGGGCAGGCACCCCTCTGGTAGGGGGCAGGCGGCTGGGCTGGGGTCACCTTGGGGCTCTCCGCCAGCAAGTAGGGGCTAGATTCACTGGCAGGAGGTCAGAGGGCAAACTGGAGATCAGGGTAGCTGGGCTGCTGCAGCTGAGCAGAGACAGAAAAAAGAGGTGTCTGGGTGTGGAGTCTTTCCAGGGACCAGGAGGCCCCTAGGACGGAGTGGGGAGCAGGCAAAGGCCCATGGCCCTGGGGCAGTAATGCAGGAAGGGCTGTGAGGGAGGCCAGGGCCTCACAGCTGCACTCAGTACTGCTGGGACCCCCACTCGGCCCCTGATCACACCAGGCCCAGGGCTGTGGGTATTGGGAGCACTGCAGGGCCGGCTGGGCTGTGTCACAAGTACAGGCCATTCTGCCGTGTCCCCGTACTTCTGGGCTCCAGGCTGCCCTCTCCTGCTCTTTTCAGAGCTGGGGAGGGCAGTGTGTGGGTGACAACCGTTTGTCTTCTTGGGGGCTGGCAGAGAGGGCCACCCTGCCTGGCAGCCTCATCTGAGGACATAGGAACCCTAGGGACCATAGCGCCAGGCACGGGTAGGTGGCACCTACAGTTGGCCCTCAGATCGGGACCCAGTGGGACCTGGCTGGGGTCTCCCAGGAGGTGGTGGCCTCGAAGGTCAGACTGGGGCCCCTCTCCCACCGGAACCATCCCCCGCCATCCTCACACCCACACCTGTGTCCCCCACATCTGTCTCCCCGCGGCCCCTGCAGTGCTGAACAAGGACATCGCAGCCTGCCGCACCGCCACCATCACGGGCACACTGAAGCGGCCGTCCCTGCCAGAGGAGGAGAAGCTGAAGCTGGCCCACACCAAGGGGCCGCCCACCAACTTCAACAGCCTGCCGGCCAATGTGTCCAAGCTGCACCTCCACGGCTCGCCCCGCTACCCCGGCGGGCCCCTGCCCGACTTCCCCAACCACTCGCTGACCCTCAAGAGGGACAAGGCGCCGAAGTCCTCCTTCATCGGTGATGGGGACATCTTCAAGAAGCTGGACTCGGAGCTGAGCCGGGCCCAGGAGAAGGCTCTGGACACGAGCTACGTGATCCTGCCCACGGCCACGGCCACGGCCACGGCCACGCTGCGGCCCAAGCCCAAGGAGGAGACCAAGTACAGCATCCACATCGACCAGATGCCGCAGACTCGCCTCATCCACCTCAGCACAGCACCCGACGCCACCCTCCCCGCCCGAAGCCCGCCCTCACGCCAGCCCCCCAGCGGCGGGCCCCCCGAGGCACCCACTACCCAGCCCCCGCCACCTCCACCCCCACCGCCCCCGCCTCCCCAGCAGCCCCTGCCCCCGCCACCCAGTCTGGAGCCGGCACCCCCCAGCCTGGGGGAGCCCGGGGAGCCTGCGGCCCATCCGGGACCCAGTGCAGGTCCCAGCACCAAGAACGAGAATGTCACCACCTTGTCCGTGAGCTCGCTGGAGGTGAGGGGGGCAGGGATGGGCCGCACACCAGCCAGCGAGGACGGGCTGCAGCAGCCAGGATGCCCCTGCTGGGTGGGACCCCAGGCCATCAGTGGGCTGGGCTGTGCCAAGCTCCGCCTCCCAGTGGCACCCCCACCCCCACCCCTAACCCTGCTGGGCCCCTGTGACTGTGAGCTTGCAGCACAAGTGCTGAATATGACTGTCATGTGGCCCCCACTCTAGGCCTGGCAGGGTGGTCTCACCCCATTTCAAAGGGGCTCAGGGACCCACAGTCTGGACCTACGGAGCGGGGCCTGCACCTAGCAGTCACTAATCCAGCCCAGGACAGGCTGGCCGCACGCCCCTGCCTTGGTCTGCCTGGAGCCAGGCTCCCTCGACCTGCAGGATGTGGTTTCAGAGGCAGCCCTCCCACGGGATATGCTCCCACCACCTGGCTCCTGGTGTCTGGCGATGCTGCCCTGAGTCCCTGAGTTCTCTGTCAGGGGACCCAACCATGTGGCCCCGAGTTCTGGTCTCCTTGACCCTTGGGAGTGTCCCCCGGGCAGGCGAGCTGCACACCCCAGCCCAGCCCTGGTGCTGTCCGCTGATGCCAAGCGCATGGCTGAGGGAGCTGCCTCTGGTCGGGGATGGCCCTGGGGGCAGGCAGGCCCATCTGAACTGGGAGAGTGGGAGGACCAGGGCTTCTGCAGGTTCACCTGGCTCTCAGAGACCTCACACTCATGCAGGAAGGGAGTGGCCTGGGACACTGCAGCCCTCCAGCCCACCACTGTCATTGGGGCTGGGGCTGCAGACTTGCTCTGTGGCCCTGGCAGCCTCGCCCTGTCCTGGCCTCCCACCTGGGTCCTCAGTGTCTCCACGGAAGGGGCAGTCTACATGGGAAGCAGCAGGCACCCACTGCACTCCCAGGCGTGTCCCCCAGGTCCGGCCTGGTCCCTGAAGGCAGGCGTGGGGTGAGCGGGTCCCTGATGCCCTCAGTCTCAGGCAGGGAGAAGCGTGAACTTGTCAGGAGATTTCAGGGTCTCTCAGCGAATGGTCACGAACTCCTTCTCCCTGCAGCGGCGGAAGTCGCGCTATGCAGAGCTGGACTTTGAGGTGAGTCCTGGTGTCCCCTCCCCAGAGACTTGGGGCTGGACATGCTCTGAGCCCCCCACATGGCCAGAGGCTCCCCGGGAGCCAGGGGTGGGGGTAGTGGAGGCTGTGGCCTCCTCCTGGCCCAGGACTCACCACCCAGGCCCCTGCAGAAGATCATGCACACCCGGAAGCGGCACCAGGACATGTTCCAGGACCTGAACCGGAAGCTGCAGCACGCGGTGGAGAAGGACAAGGAGGTGCTGGGCCCGGAGAGCAAGGTCTGGAGGGCCGGGGGGCAGGGCGGGGAGAGCCCTGAGGCCAGGCCACTGTCTCCCTTTCTCCCTGGCTTCGCCCACTCATCCTCTCAGTCACCATTCATTCATTCATTCCTTTGGTGGCTGGCCTGACCCTGCCATGCCGGACTCTGGAGGCCGTGGCCATGCTGGAGCTGAGCAGTCACAAGCCTGCTCCTGAGGCCGTGGGTCCGGATTGGGGTGGCGCCTCCAGGCTGCCCTCCTGGCAGGGACCTCTTAGCCTGACCCGATCATGGGGGTTGTAGCCTCTGCCAAGGCTGGGGAGAGTCTGCCCCTGCTGCCATCCCACTCTGTTCTGGGCCCTTCCCCTGCCAGCCTCCCCTGTCCCCTGTCCCCTGTCCCCCACCTCCCGTCCCTTCCTCACTGATTCGTGTCTGCCTGCTCCTGGCTCTCCCTCCGGCCCCATCCCTCCTGCACCACCGGGCCACCCAGCAGCCAGAAAAGCAGCAGACACCCAACAAGCGGCCCTGGGAGAGCCTCCGGAAAGCCCACGGGACGCCCACGTGGGTGAAGAAGGAGCTGGAGCCTCTGCAGCCCTCACCGCTGGAGCTTCGCAGCGTGGAGTGGGAGCGGTCGGGTGCCACGATCCCGCTGGTGGGCCAGGACATCATCGACCTCCAGACCGAGGTCTGAGCGGGTGGGCGGCAGCCACACACTGGGCATGGAGGAGGGATGCTGCTCCACCCGCTCCTGCCGCAGACGGGCACAGACACGCTCGCGGGCGGCGGGCCAGGCCCGCGCCCCGGCCTCAGGGCGCTCGGACAGCGGCCAGGCACAGGGCCCGCAGTGCTGGAACCAGAGCCAGATGCAGGACAGGAGGCAGCCCGGCCAGCGGGCACAGGGCATTGGAGGCCAAAGGTGCCTCAGACTCTGCTCTCCTCGGGCGAGGCCCGGTGGGCAGGTGGGCGGGCACTGTGGGCCATGGACAGGCCCGGTGCAGCCAGCGTCCCAGGATGCCCGCCTGAACTCCTGCTGTGGAGGACCAGCCTGCTTGGCCTGGCTGGCCTGGCACCGTTTTTTAAACACCCCCATCCCTTGGGAAGCAGCCAGCCCCCTACCCCTTCCAGGGCCCCAGGCCCCTCCTAGACCAGGTGGAGAGCGCAGCCCTCCTCCCTCGAGGCCCCCAGGGCAGGACTGAGCCCCTCCCGGAAGAAGCAGGGGGATCTATTTTTTCTCTCCTTGTCTTTTCTTCAATAAAAATTAAAAACCCACATCCTGTCTGTGTGCCCTTCCTCTGTGCAGCCCCGTGCCCTGGCCCAGCCCTGGCTGCTGAAGTCTTGCGTGAGACCTTGTGCCCTGAGTGTTAGGGTGAAGTCCTGTGTGGCCTCGTGCCCTGGCCCAGCCCTGGCTGTTGGGGTGAAATTCCCTGCCTGGCCCTAGTGTCCCCTCATTCCCGGGCCAGGAGGCCAGGTGGGCCCTGCAGCTCCTGCCTTGCCCTGGGCCTCCCAAGGCCAGTGGTGTGGCTCCCAAGACGTCCCCTCTCCCTGGGGCTCTGGGGACATTCAGGGAACCCCTAGTGCTGGTGCTCCCGGTTCCCTCCCAAAGCTTCTCGGCACATGAGCCTCATATTGCTCTTGGGCTCCTTGGTGGGAACAAGTTGGACTCCCCTTGTACCTTGAGTCATGTTCAGGAGCACGAACACACCGATTCTTGCGGTCTGACACAGTGGAAATGCCTGTGGGGGACGGGACTCCCAGGGATGGAGGGAGTCTCCCTCTCGGTGCCCCCACCTTCCTGCCCACCCGGGGCCCTGCCCTCCTCTGCTCCTGCCTCTGCCCTGGGGTAGGCACAGTTCTGGGTCCCCTCTTCATTGCTGGGGCACTTCCTGTCCCCAGGCCTGGGTTTCGTCTGTCAGGCGGGGGGCATGGGTGGCACCTGTGAACACGCCTAGGCCCTTCCCGCTGGCCCAGAAGGGGGCCCCTCCTCCCCACATCCCACTCCTTCCCTGGGAGCTTTTGAGATGCACGTCTTGCCTCCCTCTGTGTCTCCAGCAGGGGGCAGCCTGAGCCCCCGCAGGGAGCCCGGCTCGGGGAAGCCACCAAGCTGGCGGGAATGTAATAGGGAAGGAGGGCCCCTCAGACTGTGCGCTCCACCCTGAAGGGCCCCAAGGCCAGGAGCAAACGCCGCACAGAGCCTGGGCCTGGAAAGCAGTGCTTCACCACGCTGCAGAGGGGGGCGACAGCCTGGCATCCCCCGCGGCCCCCCGCAGCCTCAACTGTGCCCTGTCACGCCTGACCCCTGAGTCCTCACCAGCTGAGAGGGTGGGGCGGAGAAGATGCTTGGTGGGTGCCGTGACTTCTGTGACCGTGGTGATCCCAGACGGTCACATGTGACCACGGCTGACTGCTTCGAGTGGGTGGACACGTGGATGACCGGGAGTGGGGCGGTGTGTCCACAGTGGCCAAGGAGACGGTGCAGAGTCCCCGGGTCCTGGCAGTTGAGAAGCACGGTCTCCGAGCAGCAGATCTGAGCACCCCAGAAGACCAGAATGTTTTGGCGAGACTGGACAACAGAACCTGGTGAGAACCTCGTCGAGCTGTGTAAAGCTCCTTCGAACCGCTGCCTGCACTCACGCTTAGCTCTGCGGCAGGGGCGCCAATGCGTTTTATGATGCCTCTCCTAGGACACTAAGTGAAATATCACACACACATCATACCAGCCTTCTTCACCCAGACAGACCCCCTTTGGCACCAAGGTTTCAGATGAGAGACTGTGGGCCGTGGTACCTTCTTCATTCTGAGTTATGGAAGAAAGCTGGGAGGCCCCTGGGAGCAGGTGGAGAAAGCGCTGAGCCCCCAGCTCCCCTCCATAGAAGGCAGCACAGAGTATGGGGCAGGTTCTGGAGGTGGGGGTGGGGCTTCCACTCAGCTCACCCTGTCCTTGTGGAGGGGCCAGAGCAGGTTCTTGGCCAGCTCCCTGACCTCCCGGCCCCACGCTCACACCCAGTGACAGGAGAAGCTGCAGCAAAAGAAAACAACAAATAACAAGAAGGGACCCAAGCCACACATCCCTGCACGCAGTGGGAGCAACTCACGTCAGCGTGAGCCACGGGGCCAGACGCACACAGAGTGACCAGGAGCAAGAGTAACTCAGGTCAACGTGAGCCACTCGGGCCAGACACACAGTGACCAGCGGAAGGGCTCAGTGTCTGGCCAGGGGCAGGGATTAGCCTGTGACAGGAATAAGGGTTTAGCTAGCAGCCAGAATCAGGGCTCAGAGTGTGGCCAGGGGCAGGGCTCAGCACAGTGTCCCCATGGCCAAGACTGAGTCTTCAGGCAAGTCTCGTTTCTCCTTCACTGTGGTCCTTCCCTCCCAGAAGGCCATGTCTGTGCCAGGAGAGGCCATATCCCACGTCCTGCCCAGCCCATGTTTGTAGCTGTTGAGTACTCCATGACCTCTCACAGTAACATGTCACAGAAATTGCTCTTTCCGAGCAGGAAGCTGCATCCCAGCAGAGTCAGCAAACCTCGAGCCCTGCTTGGGTCTGCCCCAGGCACCTGCTTATGGGGAGCCCTGTGCTCTTGTGGGGGCAGTGCTTTGGGCCAGAGGCCATGGAGACGCTCCAAGCCGGAACAGGGGCCTCTTCCCAGACTTCTGCTGGTTTCCCTCTCTGCTTCATCCAGCTGCTCAGAGTGGTGTGCTCTCGACACTGAGCAAGGCAGGGACCGTGACTGTGTCTGCAGGTGAGGACACCCAGACTCAGGGTGGCTGGTGTCACACAGGCAGCGAGAGCGAGGCTGCCCCCAGAACCCAGCTCTCCCACCTTGAATTATCCGACCCTCCCCACAGTGGGTTGTTTTCCTGAGGGCAGCAGTGGCACGTCCATCTGCCACTTCCTCCATCCAAAGCCATGTCTTTCCTGTGGAGTGCAGGGCTGACCACTTCACCAGAAAGGTCTTCCTGGGCCTGTGCGCACTCCATTGTCTTGGCCTCCTTGTACAAGTGGCGTCCTCCTCAGCAACTTGTCACTGGTGAGGCTGAGATCACCTCCTCTGCCACGCTCCACCTGCCACCATCAGGTGGCAGTTCCGAGGGAGAACTGTGGGGCTGCCACTGGTGGAGGTCACTGTGATTGGCAGGAGCACTGTGGTGGTGACAGTTTGTGATCAGATGTGGGGCTGGAGATACTGGTGGTTGTAATGATGATGATGATAATGGTGTAGCAGTGCTGACGGTGATGACGGTTGGGATGATGATCATGGTGATGGTGATGGTGATAATGATTATGATGGTGGTGGTGGTGATGGTGACAGAGGTAATGGTGGTGGTAGTGATGGTGATGGTGACAGAGGTAATGGTGGTGGTGGTGATGGTAACAGAGGTAATGGTGGTGGTGGTGATGGTAACAGAGG
>PVHO010025846.1:0-10022 GCA_004024885.1 Saguinus imperator
TTAGCTGGACCTGGTGGTGAGGACACGTGAAACCCCAGCTAATTGAATGGCATGGAGATGACAATCACTTGAACTTAAAAGGCAGGTGTTTCAATAAGCAAAGGTCCCACTGTTGCACTCCAGCCTTGGTGATAATGAGAAAATTCTACGTAATAAAAAAAGGCGGTTCTGGGGGTGTAGTATCCGGAAACCTAGTTTTGTTTCCATTGCACTCGCTCATCAGTCTGATTACCTTCCTTATTTTTCTCTTTTAGTACATGAGGTGAGATTTCATCGGAATGCACAGGCTGACCTCGAACTCGTGACCTCAGGAAACCCATCCACCGCGGCCTTTCAAAGTGCTCAGATTGCTTCCGTGAGTGGCAGCGGCCGGCAGAGTCTCTCTGATTTGTTTTTTAACAATACGTTAATACATCCCGCCAGGGTGGCTCACGGCAGCCTGTCATTCAGTCGCCTGAAAAATCAAGGCGGGCGGATCACGAGAAGTTGCGCTTTCCAGACCCGCACGACGAACATGGTAAAACCCCGTCTTTAAAACAAAAAGACAATTTGGGTTGGTCTCTGCGGCTCAAGCCTGTATTTCCAGCACAAAGAATGCCGAGGCAGGCAGATCGTGAGGTCACAGGTTTGAGACCGGCCTCCAAGGACAAAGCATAGCCCGATACTTATAAAAAACAGAAAGAAAAAAGGAAAACATAAAAATCTGAGCTGAGCTTGGCAAGTGCTCGCTTCGGTAGCACCTACTATAAAATTGGAACTCTAAATGGAAGTCCGGCTTAGTCGTAGCATAAAAATGAGAGGCACCGGTATGCAGTTTTCATATTTTATTTCTTCTTTCTGACTCATTTGTGGAAATTAAGTTAAGATGGAGTGTACGTACAAAAAAATAAAGATAGAAAGTTAGTTGGACCTGGTGGTGTGGAGACCTGCAACCCCAGGAACTTGGACAGCATTGAGATGAATCACTTGAACTTAAAAGGCAGGTCTTGCAATAAGCAAGGATCGCACTGTTGCACTCCAGCCTTGGTGACAAAAAGAAAGTTATACATAATAAAAAAATGGTTTTGGGAGTAGGGTATCCGGGAACCTCATTTTGTTACAATTGCACACACCCATCATACTGATTATCTTCCTTGTTTTTCTCTATTATTACGTGATGTATGTTTTCACCAGAATGCACAGCCTGACCTCGAACTTGTGACCTTAGGAAACCCTCCCACCTGGGCCTTTCAAAGTGCACAGATTGCTTTCGTTACTGGCAATGCACTGCAGAGTCTCTCTTATTTGTTTTTTAACAATACGTTATAACAGCCCACCACGGTGGCTCACGGCATCCTGTCATTCAGTCGCCTGAAAAATCAAGGCGAGCGGATCACGGGAAGTTTCGCTTTCAAGACCCGCCCCGCCAACAAGGTGAAACCCTGTCTTTCAAACAAAATGACTATTTTGGTTGGGCTCCGTGGCTCAAGCCTGCAGTCTGAGAACAAAGAATGCCAAGGCCGTCACAACGTGAGGTCACAGGTTGGAGACTGGCCTCGAAGGACAAAGCTTAGCCCGATCCTCATGAAAAACAAAAATAAAAAAGAAAAACATAAACATCTGAGCTGAGCTTGGCAAGTGCTCGCTTCGGCAGCACCTACTCTAAAATTGTAACTCTAAACAGAAGGCCCGCTTTTTCCTAGCATAAAAATGAGATGCACAGGTATGCGGGTTTTCGTATTTTATTTCTTCGTTCTGACTGCTTTGTGAAAATTAAATCAAGAAAGAGTGGAGGTACAGAAAAATGAAAATAGAAAGTTAGTTAGACCTGGTGGTCTGGACACCTGCAATCCCGGGTACTTGAACGGCATTGGGATGAGTCACTTAAACTTAAAAGGCAGGTGTTGCAATAACCAAAGATCTCACTGTTGCGATCCAGCCTTGGTAAAAAGAGAGAATTTCTACGTAATAAAAAAAGGCGGTTCTGGGGGTGGAGTCGCCGGAAACCTCATTTTGTTTCAATTGCACCCACTCAGCAGTCTGATTACCTTCCATTATTTTTTTTTTTATTACCAGATGTTTGGTTTCATCAGAATGCACAGGGTGACCTCGAACTCATGACCTCAGAAAAGCCACGCACCTCGATCTTTCAAAGTGCTCAGATTGCTTCCATGAGTGTCAGCGCCCAGCAGAACCTCTCTGATTTATTTTTTAACAATACGGTATAAGAGCCTGCTACAATGGCTCACGGCATCCTGTCATTCAGTCGACTCAGAAATCAAGGCGGGCAGATCACGAGAAGTTGCGTTTTCCAAAACCACCCGACCGACATTGTGAAACACCATCTTTAAAACAAAAAGACAATTTGGGTTCGACTCAGGGGCTCAAGCCTGTAGTCCCAGCAAAAAGAATGCTGAGGCAGGCAGATCGTGAGGTCAGAGGTTCGAGACAGGCCTCGAAGAACACAGCATAGCCCACTCCTTATAAAACACAAAGAAAACACAAAAACATGAAAAAGTTTAGCTGAGCTTGGCATGTGCTCGCTTTGGCAGCATCTACTTTAAAATTAAGACACTACACAGAAGGCCGGCATGGTCGTAGCATCAAAATTACATGCACAGGTGTCCAGCTTTTTGTATTTTATTTCTTCGTTCTGACTGCTTTGTGGAAATCAAACAAAGAGGGATTGGAAGTACAGAAATATAAAAATAGAAAGTTAGCTGGACCTGGTGGTGAGGACACCTGCAAAAGCAGCTAATTGAGTGGCATTGGGATGACAATCACTTGAACATAAAAGGCAGGTGTTTCAATAAGCAAAGATCACACTGTTGCACTCCAGGCTTGGTGACAAGAAGAAAATTCTACTTAATAAAAAAAGGCGTCTCTGAAGGTGGAGTCTCCGGGAACCACGTTTTGTTTTAATTGCACATACTTATCTTTCTGATTACCTTCCATTTTTTTGTTTCTTTTATTACGTGAGATGGGATTTGATCGGAATGCACAGGCTGACCTCGAAGTCGTGATCTCAGGAAACCCACCAACCTCGACCTTTCATAGTGCTCAGATTAGTTCCGTGAGTGGCAGCGGCCGGCAGATTCTCTCTGATTTTTTTGAGAACAATACGTAATAAGAGCCCGGCAGGGTGGCTCATGGCAGCCTGTCATTCAGTCGCCTGAAAAATCAAGGCGGGCAGATCACGAGAAGTTGCGCTTTCCAGACCCGCACGACCAAAATGGTGAAACCCCATTATTAAAACAAAAAGACAATTTGTGTTGAACTGGCCGGCTCAAGCTCGTAGTCCCAGCACAAAAAAATGCCGAATCAGGCAGATAGTGAGGTCACAGGTTCAAGACTGTCCTCGAAAAACACAGCATAGCCCAATCCATATAAAAAACAAAAATAAAAAAAGGAAAATATAAAAATCGGAGCGGACCTTGGCAAGTGCTCGTTTCGGCAGCACCTACTCTAAAATTGGAACTCTACACAGAAGCCCGGCTTGGTAATAGCGTAAAAATGAGACGCACAGGTATGCAGCTTTTCGTATTTTATTTCTTCGTTCTGACTGCTTTGTGAAAATCAAATCAAGATAGAGTGGAGGTACAGAAAAATAAAAATATAAAGTTATTTGGACCTGATGGTGTAAACACCTGCAACCTGGGGTACTTGAGTGGTTTTGGGATGAATCACTTGAACTTAAAAGGAAGGTGTTGCAATAAGCAAAGATCGCACTGTTGCACTCCAGCCTTGGTGACAAGTGAGAGTTTCTATGTAATAAACAAAACCATTCTGGAGTGAAGTCTCCGGGAACATCGTTTCGTTTCAATTGCACACAGTCATCAGTCTGATAACCTTTCATTTTTTTTCTGTTTTATTACGTAAGTTGCGTTTTCACCGGAATGCACAGGCTGACCCCGAACTCGTGTCCTCAGGAAACCCACCCACCTCGGCCTTACAAAGTGCTTAGATTGCTTCCGTGTGTGGCAGCACCAAGCAGAGTCTCTCTGATTTGTTTTTTAACAAGGCGTTATAACAGCCCGCCACGGTTTATCGCGGCAGCCTGTTATTCAGTCTCCTCTAAAATCAAGGCGGGCGGATCACGAGAAGTTGCGCTTTTCAGTCCTGCCCAACCAACATTGTGAAACTTCGTCTTTAAAACAAAAGAAATATTTGGGTTGGGCTCCGCGGCTCAAACCTGTTTTCCCAGCACAAAGAATGCCACGGCCGGCGGATTGTGAGGTCAGAGGTTCGAGACTGGCTTCGAAGGACACAGCATAGACCGCTCCTTATAAAACACAAAGAAAACAGAAAAGCATAAAACAACTGAGCTGAGGTTGGCATGTGCTCGCTTTGGCAGCAATCAATTTAAAATTAAGACGATACACAGCATGGTCGTAGCGTCGAAAATACACGCATAGGTTTTCGTATTTTATTTCTTCTTTCTGACTGCTTTGTGGAAATCAAATCAAGATAGATTTGGAGGTACAGTAAAATAAAAATAGAAAGTTAGCTGAACCTGGTTGTGTGGACACCTGCAACCCCAGCTGCTTGAATGGCAGTGGGTTGCAAATCACTTGAACTTAAGAATCAGGTGTTACACTAAGCAAAGATCTCACTTTTGCACTCAAGCCTCGGTGACAAGAAGAAAATTCTACGTAAGAGAAAAGGCGTTTCTTGGGGTGGAGTATCCCGGATTCTCGTTTTGTTTCAATTGCGCACTCTTCAGTCTGATTACCTTTCGTTTTTTTCTTTCTTATTTTGTGAGGTGGGATTTCATTGGAAAACACAGGCTGACCTCGAACTCGTGACCTCAGAAAATCCGCCCACCTGTGCCTTTCAAAGTGCTCAGATTGCTTCCGGGAATGGAAGCGCCCTGCATGTTCTCTCTGATTGTTTCTTAACAATACGTTATAACAGCCTGCCGCGGTGGCTCAGGGCAGCCTGTCATTCCGTCGACAGAAAAATCAAGGCAGGCGGATCATAAGAAGTTGCGCCTTCCAGACCCGCCGGACCAACATGGTGAACGCCCGTCCTTAAAACATAAAGACAATTTGGGTGGGGCTCCGTGGCTCAAGCCGGAAGTCCCAGCACAAAGAATGCCTAGGCAGGCAGATCGTGAGGTCACAGGTTCGACACTGGCCTCGAAGGACACAGCATAGCTCGCTCCTTATAAAAAACAAAAAGAAAATAGGAAAACATAAAAATCTGAGCTGAGCTTGGCACCTGCTCAGTTCGGCAGCACCTACTCTAACATTTGAAGGCCGGCATGGTCGTAGCGTTAAAATGAGATGCACACGCGTGCAGCTTTTTGTACTGTGTTTCTTCGTTCTGTCTGCTTTTTGGAAATCAAATAAAGATAGATTGGAGGTACAGAAAAATAAAAAAATAAACTGAGCTGTACCTGGTGATGTGGACACCTGCAAACACAGCTACCAGAATAGCATTGGAGTATCAATCACTTAAAATTAAAAGGCAGGTGTTGCAATAAGCAAAGATCACACTGTTGCACTCCAGCCTTGGTGACAAGAGAGAATTTCTACGTAATCAGAAAAAGCGGTTTTGCTTGTGGAGTCTCCGGGAACATCGTTTTGTCACAATTGCACACAATCATCAGTCTGATTATTTATCCTTTCCTTTCTCTTTTATTCGGTAAGGTGCGTTTTCCACGAAATGCACGGGCTGACCCCGAACTCGTGTCTTCAGGAAACCCATGCACCTCGGCCTTTCAAAGTGCTTAGATTGCTTCCGTGAGTGGCAGCACCCAGCAGAGTCTCTCTGATTTGTTTTTAACAAGGCGTTAAAACAGCCCGCCACGGTGGATCGCAGCAGCGTTTCATTCAGTCTCCTCTATAATCAAGGCGGGCGGATCACGAGAAGATGCGCTTTTCAGACCCGCCGGAACAACGTTGTGAAACTTCCTCTTTAAAACATAAGGACAATTTGGGTTGGGCTCCGCGGCTCAAACCTGTTTTCCCAGCACAATGAATGGCGCGGCAGGGAGATCGTGAGGTCAGAAGTTCGAGACTGGCCTCAAAGGACACAGCCTAGACCGCTCCTTATAAAACGCAAAGAAAACAGAAAAACATAAAAAAGCTGAGCTGAGATTGGCATGTGCTTGCTTTGGCAGAACTTAATTTAAAATTAAGACGCTACACAGCATGGTTGTAGCGTCAAAATTACATGCACAGCTATGCAGCTTTTCGTATTTTATTTCTTAGTTCTGACTGCTTTGTGGAAATCAAATCAAGATAGATTGAAGTTACAGTAAAATAAAAATAGACAGTTAGCTGAACCTGGAGGTGAGGACACCTGCAACCACAGCTGCTTGAATGGCAGTGGGTTGCAAATCACTTGAACTTAAAAATCAGGTGTTACACTAAGCAAATATCTCACTGTTGCACTCAAGCCTCGGTTACAAGAAGAAAATTCTACGTAAGAGGAAAGGCGGATCTGGGGGTGAAGTATCCGGGAACCTCGTTTTGTTTCAATTGCGAACACTCTTCAGTCTGATTACCTTCCGTTTTTTACTTTCTTATTACGTGAGGTGGGATTTCATCGTAATACACAGGCTGACCTCGAACTCGTGACCTCAGGAAACCCGCCCACCTGGGCCTTTTAAAGTGCTCAGAATGCTACCGCGAGTTGCAGCGCCTTGCATGTTCTCTCTGATTTGTTTCTTAACAATACGTTATAACAGCCTGCCGGGTTGGCTCAGGGCAGCCTGTCATTCTGTCGCCAGAAAAATCAAGGTGGGCGGATCACGAGAAATTGCGCTTCGCAGACCCGCCCGAACAACATGGTGAAATCCCGTCTTTAAAACATAAAGAAAATTTGGGTTAGGCTCCACCGCTCAAGCCGGTAGTTCCAGGACAAAGAATGCCTAGGCGGGAAGATCGTGATGTCAAAGGTTTGAGACTGGCCTCGAAGGACACAGCGTAGCCTGGTGATTATAAAAAACAAAAAGAAAAATAAGAAACCTAAAAATCTGAGCTGAGCTTGGCACCTGCTCGCTTTGGCAGCACCTACTCTAAAATTTAAACTCTAAGCAAAAGGCCGGCGTGGTCGTAGCATAAAAATGAGACGCACAAGCTTGCAGATTTTCGTATTGTGTTTCTTCGTTCTGCCTGCTTTTTGGAAATCACATAAAGATAGATTGTAGGTGCAAAAAATAAAAAAATAAACTGAGCTGTACCTGGTGTTGTGGATAACTGCAACCACAGCTACCTGAATAGCATTGGAGTGTCAATCACTTAAAATTAAAAGGCAGGTGTTGCAATAAGCAAAGATCGCACTGTTGCACTCCAGCCTTGATGACAAGAGAGAATTTCTACGTAATCATAAAAGGCGGATTGGCTGGTGGAGTCTTCGGGAACCTCGTTTTGTCACAATTGCACACACTAAGCAGTCTGATTACCTTTCCTTTTTTTTCTCTTTTATTACATAAGGTGCATTTTCACCGGAATGCACAGGCTGACCTTGAACTCGTGTCCTCAGGAAACATACCCACCTCCGCCTTTCAAAGTGCTTAGATTGCTTCCGTGAGTGGCAGCACCCAGCAGAGTCTCTCTGATTTGTTTTTTAACAAGGCATTATAACAGCCCGCCACGGTGGATCGCGGCAGCCTGTCATTCAGTCTCCTCTAAAATCAATGCCGGCGGATCAGGAGAAGTTGTGCTTTTCAGACGCGCAGGACCAACATTGTGAAACTTCGTCTTTAAAACAAAAGGACAATTGGGGTTGGGATCCGCAGCTCAAACCTGATTCCCCAGCACGAAAAATGCCGCAGCAGGCGCATCGTGAGGTCAGAGGTTTGAGACTGGCCTCGAAGGACACAGCGTAGTCCGCTCCTTATAAAACACACACAAAAAAACAGAAAAACGTAAAACAGCTAAGCTGAGATTGGCATGTGCTCGCTTTGACAGCACTTAATTTAAAATTAAGACGCTACACAGCATGGTCGTAGCGTCAAAATTTCACGCACAGCTACGCAGCTTTTCATCTTTTATTTCTTCATTCTGACTGCTTTGTGGAAATCAAATCAACATAGGTTGGAGGTACAGGAAAATAAAAATAGAAAGTTAGCTGAACCTGGTGGTGAGGACAACTGCAAACCCAGCTTCTTGATTGGCAGTGGGTTGCAAACCACTTGAACTTAAGAATCAGGTGTTACACTAAGCAAAGATCTCACTGTTGCACTCAAGCCTCAGTGACAAGAAGAAAATTCTATGTAAGAGAAAAGGCAGTTCTGGGGGTGTAGTATTTGGGAACCTCATTTTGTTTCAATTGCGCACACTCTCCCGTCTGATTACCTTCCGTTGTTTTTTTCTTATTACGTGAGGAGGGATTTCATCGGAATACACAGGCTGAACTCGAACGCGTAACCTCAGGAAACCCGCCCACCTGGGCCTTTCAAAGTGCTCAGATTGCTTCCGCGAGTGGTAGCGCCCTGCATGTTCTCTCTGACTTTTTCCTTAACAATACGTTATAACAGCCTGCCGCGGTGGCTCAGGGCAACTTGTCATTCCGTCGCCAAAAGAATCAAGGCCGGCAAATCACGAGAAGAGGCGCTTTCCAGACCCGTCCAATTAACATGGTGAAAACCCATCTTTAAAACATAAAGACAATTTGGGTTGGGCTCCATGACTCAAGCCAGAAGTCCCAGCACAAAGAATGCCTAGGCAGGCAGATCGTGAGGTCACAGGTTCGAGACTGGCCTGGAAGGACACAGCGTAGCCCACTGCTTATTAAAAAAAAAAAGAAAGAAAGAAAAAAAACATAAAAATCGTAGCTGAGCTTGGAACCTGCTCGCTTTGGCAGAACCTACTCTAAAATGTGAACTCTAAACAGAAGGCCGGTGTGGTCGTAGTGTAAAAGTGAGACACACAAGCGTGCAGATTTTTGTATTCTGTTTCTTCATTCTGACTGCTTTTTGGAAATCAAATAAAGATAGATTAGAGGTGCAGAAAAATAAAAAAATAAACTGAGCTATACCTGGTGGTGTGGACACCTGCAACCAAAGCTGCCTGAATAGCATTGGAGTGTAAATCACTTAAAACTATAAAACAGGTGTTGCAATAAGCAAAGATCGCACAGTTGACCTCCAGCCTTGGTGACAAGAGAGAATTTCTACGTAATCAGAAAAGGCAATTTGGATGGTGGAGTCTCTGGGAACCTCGCTTTGTGAAAATTGCACACACTCTTCAGTCTGATTACCTTTTCTTTCCTTTCTCTTTAATTATGTAAGGTGCAATTTCACCGAAATGCACAGGTTGACCTCAAACTCCTGTCCTCAGGAAACCAACCCACCTCGGCCTTTCAAAGTGCTTAGATTGCTTCCCTGAGAGGCAGCACCAAGTACAGTCTCTCTGATTTGTTTTTTCACAAGGCGTTGTAACAGCCGGCCACGGTGGATAGCGGCAGCCTGTCATTCAGTCTCCTCTAAAATCAAGGCGGGCGGATGACGAGAAGTTGCGCTTTTCAGACCCGCCTGACCAACATTGTGAAACTTCGTCTTTAAAACAAAAGGACAATTGGGGTTGGGCTCCGCGGCTCAAACCTGTTTTCCCAGCACAAAGAATGCCGCGGCAGGTCGATCGTGAGGTCAGAGGTCCGAGACTGGCCTCGATGGACACAGCATAAACCGCTCCTTATAAAACAGAAAGAAAACAGCAAAACATAAAAAAGCTGAGCTGAGTTCTCCATGTGCTCGCTTTGGCAGCACGTAATTTAAAATTAAGACGCTACACACCATGGTCGTAGCGTCAAAATTACACGCACAGCTATGCAGCTTTTCGTATTTTATTTCTTCGTTCTAACTGCTTTGTGGAAATCAAATCAAGATAGACTGGAGGTACAGAAAAATAAAAATAGAAAGTCAGCTGAACCTGGTGGTGAGGACACCTACATCCCCAGCTACTTGAACGGCAGTGGGTTGCAAATCACTTGAACTTAAAAATCAGGTGTTACACTAAGCAAATATCTCACTGTTGCACTCAAGCCTCGGTGACAAGAAGAAAATCCTATGTAAGAGAAAAGGCTGTTCTTCA
>PVHO010025846.1:15244-29182 GCA_004024885.1 Saguinus imperator
CTTCAGCCCTGGTGACAAGACAGAATTTCTACATAATAAACAAAACGGTTCCGGGGTGGAGTCTCCGGGAACTTCGTTTCGATTCAATTGCACACAGTCATCAGTCTGATTACCTTCCTTTTTTTTCTCTCTTTTATTACTTGAGGTGGGATTTCATCAGAATACATAGGCTTAACTCGAACTCGTGACCTCAGGAAACCCGCCCACCTCGGCCTTTCAAAATGCTCAGATTGATTCTGCGAGTGGCAACGCCTGGCTTAGCCTCTCTGATTTGTTTCTTCAGAATACGTTATAAAAGCCTGCCACGGTGGCTCAGGGCAGCCTTTTATTTAGTCGCCTGAAAAATCAAGGCGGCCAATCACGAAAATTTGCACTTTCCAGATCCGCCCGTCCAACGTGGTGAAACCCCGTCTTTAAAACAGAAAGACAAAGGCAGGAGTTGCAAAAAGCAAAGAGCACACTGTTGAACTCCAGCCTGGGTGACAAAAAAAAAAAAACAGTACCTACTAAAGAAAGGCGGGGCTGTGAGTGGAGTCTCCCGGCACCTCATTTTGTTACAATTGAACACACTCATCTGTCTGATTTCTTTTCTTGTTGTCTTTTCTGTTTATTTATTTGAGGTGGGTTTTTATCGGAATGCTCAGGCTGACCTCGAACTCGAGACCTCAGGAGAGCCGCCCACCGCGGTCTCTTAAAGTGCTAAGATTGCTGGCGTTAGTCAGAGTGCCAGGCACAGTCTCACTGATTTTATTTTACCAATAAATTCGGTCCGTCATTCAGGCGACTGAAAAACCAAAGCGGGCGGAAACGAGAAGTTTTGGGTTCGAGAACCGCCCGAAAAATATTGTGAAACCCTGTCCTTAAAACAGAAAAACACCTTGGGTTGGGTTCCGCGACTCAGGCCTGTAATACCAGCACTTAGATTGCCGAGGGCGGAGGATCGCGAGGTCAAAGGTTCCATACTGGCCTCGAAAAACACAGGGTAACAAGCTCAATATAAAAAAACAAAGAAATAATGTACAAAGAAAGGCTGAGCGGGGATTGGCCTGTGTTCGGTTTGGAAGCACCTAAAACTCATTCTTTAAAACAAAAACAGAATTTGGGTTGAGGTCGGTCGCTCAGGCCTGTAATACCAGCACGTAGAATGCGGAGGAAGGACGATCGTGAGGTCACAGTTTCGATTCTGGCCTCGAATGACACAGCGAACCCAGCTCATTATAAAAATACAATAAAACAGAAAAACGAAGAAAAGCTGAGCCGGGCTTGGCTTGTGCTCACTTCGGAAGCACCTACACTAAAATTGAGATGCTATACAAAAGTCCGGCGTGGTCCCAGGGAAATAATGACACACACAGCGGTGCATCGTTCCACATATTTTTTCTTCGTGGTGGCTTTATTGGGGAAATCAAATGAAGACAGACTGCAGGTACAGAAAAATAAAAACAGAAAGTTACCTAGACGTGGTAGTGTGGACACCTGCCATCCCAGCTACTTGAAGGGCATAGGCAGGAAAATCGCTTGAACCCAAATGGCAGGTGTTGCAATAAGCACAGAGCACACTGTTGCACTCCAGCATGGGTGACAAGAGGAAAGAGTCCTAATAGAGAAAGGCGGGGCTGTGGGTGGACTATCCCAGCACCTCGTTTTGTTACAATTGCACACACTCATCTGTCTGATTTCTTTTCTTGTTGTTTTTTCCGTATTTTACGTGAGGTGGGTTTTCACCGGAATGCTCAGGCTGACCTCGAACTCGAGACCTCAGGAGAGCCGCCCACCTCGGTCTCCCAAAGTGCTAAGATTGCTGGCATGAGTCACAGCGCCCGGCACAGTCTCTCTTACTGCCTTTTTAACAGTAAATTAAGTCGGCCGGAAACTGTGGATCACCACAGCCTGTCATCCAGGCGTCTAGAGAACGAAGGTGGGCGGAAATGCCAAGTTGGAGATTGGAGACACACCCGACGAACATTGTGAAACCCTGTCTTTAAAACGACAAAACAATGTGGGTTGAGCTGGGTGGCTCAGGCCTGTAAGACCAGCCCTTAGAATGCGGAGGCGGGAGGATTCTGAAGTCACACGTTTGATACTGGCCTCAAAGGACACAGCGTAGCCAGCTCAATATAAAAAACACAAAACCAGAAAAACCAAGAAAAGCTGAGCCGGGCTCGGCTTGTGCTTGCTTTGGAATCACCTACACTAAAATTGTTACTCTACAAAGAAGGCCGGCGTGGTCGTAGCAAAAAAAATGACACGCACAGGGTTGCAGCCTTCCACATATTTTTTCTTTGTTGTTTCTGTGTTGTGTAAATCAAATAAAGATAGACTGGAGGTAAAAAAAAAATAAAAATAGAAAGTTAGCTAAACGTGGTGGTGTGGAAACCTGCAATTTCAGCTACTGGAAGGGCATTTTCAGAAAAATAGCTTGAACCCAAATGGCAGGTGTTGCAATAAGCAAAGAGTGCGCAGTTGCACTCCAGTCTGGATGACAAAAGGAAAACAGTACCTAATAGAGAAAGGCGGGGCTGGGGGTGAAGTCTCCTGACACCTCATTTTGATATAATTTCACACACTCATCTGTCTGATATCTTTTCTTGTTTTTTTTTTTTTTCCTTTTTTTATTGTGATGTGGGTTTTCACCCGAATGCTCAGGGTGACCTCGAACTCGAGACCTCAGGAAAGCCGCCCACCTCGGTCTCCCAAAGTGCTAAGATTGCTGGCGTGAGTCACAGCGTCTGTCTCACTCTGCCTGATTTCGTTTTTACCAATAAATTCGGCCAGCTGGGAAATGTGGCTCACGGCAGCCCGTCATACAGGCGCCTAGAAAACCAAGACGGGCGGAAACGGGAAGTTGGGGGTTCCAGACTCGCCTGACCAACATTATGAAACTCTGACCTTAAAACAAAAACACAACTTGAGTTGGGTTCGGCGGCTCAGGCCTGTAATACCAGCAATTAGATTGGCGACGGTGGAGGATCGTGAGTTCAAAGTTTTGATACTGGCCCTTGAAAATCACAGCATAGCCAGCTGAATATAAAAAACAAAGAAACAACATACAAAGAAAGGCTGAGCCGGGCTTGGCTTGTTATCCCTTTGGAAGCACCTACACTAAAATTGGGACGCTACAAAGAAGGCCAGCGTGGTTGTAGCAAAAAAGTTACCCGCACAGGGTTGCAGCCTTCCTCATATTTTTTCTTGGTTGTGGCTGTATTGTGGAAATAAAATCAAGACAGACGGGAAATACAAAATAATGAAAAAAGAAAGTTAGCTAAACGTGGTGGTGTGGAAACCTGTAATTTCAGCAACTTGAAGGGCATTTTCAGAAAAATCGCTTGATCCCAAAAGGCAGGTGTTGCAATAAACAAAGAGCGCACTGTTGCACTCCAGCCTGGGTGACAAAAGGAAAACAGTACCTAATAAAGAAAGGCAGGGCTGTGGGTGGAGTCTCCCGGTACCTCATTTTGTTTCAACTGCACACACTCATCTGTCTGATTTCTCTTCTTGTTGTTTTTTCCGCTTTTTATGTGAGGTCTGTTTTTACCGGAATGCTTAGGCTGACCTCCAACTCGAGACCTCAGGAGAACCACCCACCTCGGTCTCCCAAAGTGCTCAGATTGCTGGAGTAAGTCACAGCGCCCGGCACAGTCTCTCTGATTTCGTTTTTACCAAAAAATTCGACCAGCCGGGAACGGTGGCTCACAGCAGACTGTCAAACAGCGCCTACAAAACCAAGGCGGGCGGAAACGAGAAGTTGGGGGTTCTAGAACCACCCAACCAACATTGCAATACCCTGTTCTTAAAACAAAAACACAATTTGTGTTGGGTTCGGCGGTTCAGTCCTGTAATACCAGCACCTAGGTTGCCGAGGGCGGAGGATCGTGAGGTCAAAAGTTGGATACTGGCCTCGAAAATCACACCGGAGCCAGCTCAAAATAAAAAAAAAAAAAAAAAGAAAGAAAATAAAAAGAATTGCTCAGCTGGGATTGGCATGCGCTCGCTTCGGAAAAACCTGAAACCGTTTTCTTAAAACAAAAACACAATTTAAGTTGGGTTCAGCGGCTCATTCATGTAATGCCAGCACTCAGAATGCCGCGGAATGAGGATCGTTAGGTCACAGGTTTAATACTGGCCTCAAAAAACACAGTGAAGCCAGCTGAATAAAAAAATAAAGAAAGAAATAAAATACAAAAAAAGGCTGAGCTGGGATTGGCGTGTGCTCCTTTCTGCAGAACCTGAAACTCTGTAGTCCCAGCACAAAGAATGCCGAGGCAGGCAGATCGTGAGGTCAGAGGTTTGAGACAGGCCTCGAAGGATACAGCATAGCCCGCTCCTTATAAAACACAAAGAAAACACAAAAACATGAAAAAGCTGAGCTGAGCTTGGCATGTGCTCGCTTTGGCAGCACCTACTTTAAAATTAAGACGCTACACAGAAGGTCGGCATAGTCGTAGCATCAAAATTACATGCACAGGTGTCCAGCTTTTTGTATTTTATTTCTTCGTTCTGACTGCTTGGTGGAAATCAAATCAAGATATATTGGAGGTATAGAAAAATAAAAAAAAAAGTTAGATGGACCTGGTTTTGAGGACACCTCCAGCCCCAGCTACTTGAATGGCATGGGAATGACAATCACTTGAACTTAAAAGGCAGGGGTTTCAGAAAGGAAAGATCTGCACTGTTGCAATCCAGCCTTGGTGACAAGAAGAAAATTCTATGTAATAATGAAAGGCGGTTCTGGGGGTGGAGTCTCCGGGTACCACGTTTTGTTTCAATGGAACAAACTCATCAGTGTATTTAGCTTCCTTTTTTTGTCTCTTTTATTTCGTGAGGTGGGATTTCATCGGAATGCACAGGCTGACCTCGAACACGTGACCGCAGGAAACCGCCCTCCTCGGCCTTTCAAAGTGCTCAGATTAATTCCGTGAGTGGCAGCCGCCGGCAGAGTCTTTCTGATTTCTTTTGGAACAATACGTAATAAGAGCCCGCCAGGATCGCTCAGGGCAGCCTGTCATTCAGTCGCCTGAAAAATCAAGGTGGGTGGATCACTAGAAGTTGCGCATTTCAGACCCGCCCGACCAAAATTGTGAAACCCCGTCTTTAAAACAAAAAGACAATTTGGGTCGAAGTGCGCAGTTCAAGCCTGTAGTCCCAGGACAAAAAATGCCGAGGCAGGCAGATCGTGAGGTCACAGGTTCGAGACTGTCCTCAAAGGACACAGCATAGCTCGATTCATATACAAAACAAAAGGAAAAACAAAAAACATAAAAATCTGAGCTGAGCTCGGCACGTGCTCGCTTCAGCAGCACCTACTCTAAAATTGGAACTCTAAACAGAAGGCCTGCCTTGTCGTAGCATAAAAATGAGATGCACAGGTATGCAGCTTTTCGTATTTTATTTCTTCATTCTGACTGCTTTGTGAAAATCAAATCAAGAGAGAGTGGAGGTACAGAAAAATAAAAATATAAAGTTAGTTGGACCTGGTGGTGTGGACACCTGCAACCCCGGGTACTTAAATGGTATTGGAATGAATCCCTTGAACTTAAAAGGCAGGTGTTGCAATAAGCAAAATCGCACGGTTGCACTGAAGCCTTGGTGACAAGTGAGAATTTCTACGTAATAAACAAAACGGTTCTGGAGTGAAGTCTCCGGGAACCTCGTTTTGTTTCAATTGCACGCTGTCATCAGTCTGATTACCTTCCTTTTTTTCTCTCTCTTTTATTACTTCAGGTGGGATTTCATCAGAATACACAGGCTTACCTCGAACTCGTGACCTCAGGAAACCCGCCCACCTCGGGCTTTCAAAGTGCTCAGATTGATTCTGTGAGTGGCAGAGCCTGGTTTAGCCTCTCTGATTTGTTTCTTCACAATACGTTATAACAGCCTGCCACGGTGGCTCAGGGCAGCCTGTCATTCAGTCGCCTGAAAAATCAAGGCGGGCGGATCACGAAAATTTGCACTTTCCAGATCCGCCCGACCAACGTGGTGAAACCCCGTCTTTAAAACAGAAAGACAATTTGGGTTGGGCTCCGCGGCTCAAGCCGGTAATCCCAGCTCAAAGAATGCCTAGGCAGGCGGATCCTGAGGTCACAGGTTCGAAACTTGCCTCGAAAAACACACCGTAGCGCGCTCCTTATAAAAAACACGAAGAAAAAAGGAAAACATAAAAATCTGAGCTGAGCTTGGCACGTGATCGCTTGGGCGGCACCTATTCTAAAATTGGAACTCTAAACAGAAGGCCGGCATGGTCGTTGCTTAAAAATGAGACGCACAGGTTTCCAGCTTTTCCTATTGAATTTCTTCGTTCTGACTGGTTTTTGGAAATCAAATAAGGATAGATTGGAGGTACAGAAAAAGAAAAATGGAAACTGAGCTGTACCTTGTGGTGTGGACACATGCAACCACAGCTACCTGAATAGCATTGGGATGACAGTCACTTGAAATTAAAAGGCAGGTGTTGCAATAAGCAAAGATCGCAGTGTTGCACTTCAGCCCTGGTGACAAGAGAGAATTTCTACGTAATAAACAAAACGGTTCCGGGGTGGAGTCTCCGGGAACCTCGTTTTGTTTCAATTGCACACACTCATCAGTCTGATTACCTTCTTTTTTTTCTCTCTTATATTACTTGAGGTGGGATTTCATCGGAATGCAAAGGCTGACCTTGAAGTCGTGACCTCAGGAATCCCGCCCACCTCGGCCTTTCAAAGTGCTCAGATTGTTTCCGTTAGTGGCAGGGCCCAGCACAGTCTCTCCTATTTGTATCTTAACAATAGGTTATCACATACCCTCAGGGTGGCTCACGGCAGCCTGTCACCGAGTTGCCTCAAAAATCAAGGCGGGTGGAAAACGAGAAGTTGCACTTTCCAGAACCGCATGACCAACCTTGTGACACCTGGTCTTTAAAACAAAAAGAAAATTTGGGTTGGGCTCCGCGGTTCAAGCGGTAGTCCCAGCACAAAAAATGCCGAGGCAGGCGGATCGTGAGGTCAGAGGTTCGATACTGGCCTCGAAAAACACAGTGTAGAATTCTCCTTATAAAACACAAAGAAAACAGAAAAACATAAAAAAGCTGAATTGAGCTTGGCATGTGCTCGCTTTGGCAGCACCTACTTTCAAATGAAGATGCTACACACAAGTCCGGCGTGGTCGTAGCGTCAAAATTACACGCAGAAGTCTGCAGCTTTTTGTATTTTATTTCTTCGTTCCGACTGCTTTGTGAAAATCAAACAAAGATAGGTGGGAGGTAAAGAAAAATAAAAATAGACAGTTAGCTGGACCTGATGGTGAGGACACCTGCAACCCCAGCTACTTGAATGGCATTGGGATGACAATCACATGAACTTTAAAGACAGGTGTTTCAATAAGCCAAAATCGCACTGTTGTACTCCAGCCTTGGTGACAAGAAGAAAATTCTACTTAATAAAAAAGGCGGTTCTGAAGGTGGAGTCTCCCAGAACCACGTTTTGTTTCAATGGCACACACTCATCAGTCAGATTACCTTCCCTTTTTTTTCTCTTTTATCACGTTAGTTGGGATTTCATTGGAATGCACAGGCTGACCTCGAACACGTGACCTGAGAAAACCCGCCCACCTTGGCCATTCAAAGTGCTTAGATTACTTCCGCGACTGGCAGCAGCCGGCAGAATCTCTCTGATTTTTTGTTAACAATACATAATAAGAGCCCGCCAGGGTGGCTCATGGCAGCCTGTCATTCAGTTGCCTGAAAATTCGAGGCGGGCGGTCACGAGAAGTTGCGCTTTTCAGACTCGCCCGAATAAATTGTGAAACCCCGTCTTTAAAACAAAAAAGACAATTTGGGTTGAAGTGCGCAGTTCAAGTCTGTAGTCCCAGGACAAAAATGCCGAGGCAGGCAGATCGTAAGGTCACAGGTTCGAGACTGTCCTCGAAAAACACAGCGTAGCCCTATCCATATAAAAAACAAAAAGGAAAACATAAATATCGGAGCCGACCTTGGCAAGTGCTGGTTTCGGCAGCACCTACTCTAAAATTGGAACTCTACACAGAAGCCCGGCTTGGTCGTAGCGTAAAAATGAGACACACAGGTATACAGATGTTCGTATTTTATTTCTTCGTTCTGACTGCTTTGTGAAAATCAAATCAAGATAGAGTGGAGGTACAGAGAAATAAAGATATAAAGTTAGTTGGACCTGGTGGTGTGAACACCTGCAACCCGGGGTACTTGAACGGTTTGGGGATGAATCACTTGAACTTAAAAGGCAGGTGTTGCAATAAGCAAAGATCGCACTGTTGCACTCCAGCTTTGGTGACAAGTGAGAATTTCTACGTAATAAACAAAACGGTTCTGGAGTGAAGTCTCCGGGAACCTCGTTTCATTTCAATTGCACACAGTCATCAGTCTGTTTACCTTCCTTTTTTTTCTCTCTTTTATTACTTGAGGTGGGATTTCATCAGAATACACAGGCTTACCTCGAACTCGTGACCTAAGAAAACCCGCCCACCTCGGCCTTTCAAAGTGCTCAGATTGATTCTGCGAGTGACAGCGCCTGGCTTAGCCTCTCTGATTTGTTTCTTCACAATACGTTATAACAGCCTGCCACGGTGGCTCAGGGCAGCCTTTCATTCAGTCGCCTGAAAAATCAAGGCGGGCGGATCACGAAAATTTGCACTTTCCAGATCCGCCCGACCAACGTGGTGAAACCCCGTCTTTAAAACAGAAAGACAATTTGGGTTGGGCTCCGCGGCTCAAGCCGGTAATCCCAGCTCAAAGAATGCCTAGGCAGGCGGATCGTGAGGTCACAGGTTCGAGACTTGCCTCGAAAAACACACCGTAGGGCGCTCCTTATAAAAAACACGAAGAAAAAAGGAAAACATAAAAATCTGAGCTGAGCTTGGCACGTGATCGCTTGGGCAACACCTACTCTAAAATTGGAACTCTAAACAGAATGCCGGCATGGTCGTAACGCAAAAATGAGACGCACAGGTTTACAGGTTTTCCTATTGAATTTCTTCGTTCTGACTGCTTTTTGGAAATCAAATAAAGATAGATTGGAGGTACAGGGAAATAAAAATGGAAACTGAGCTGTACCTTGTGGTTGGACACATGCAACCACAGCTAACTGAATAGCATTTGGATGACAATCACTTGAAATTAAAATGCAGGGGTTGCAATCAGCAAAGATCGCACTGTTGCACTTCAGCCCTGGTGACAAGAGAGAATTTCTTCGTAATAAACAAAACGGTTCCGGGGTGGAGTCTCCGGGAACCTTGTTTTGTTTCAATTGCACACACTCATCAGTCTGATTACCTTCCCTTTTTTTCTCTCTTTTATTACTTGAGGTGGGATTTCATCGGAAGGCAAAGGCTGACCTTGAAGTCGTGACCTCATCAATCCCGCCCACCTCGGTCTTTCAAAGTGCTCAGATTGTTTCCGTTAGCGGCAGGGCCCAGCAGAGTCTCTCTTATTTGTATCTTAACGATAGGTTATCACAGCCCCTCAGGGTGGCTCACGGCAGCCTGTCATTGAGTTGCCTCAAAAATCAAGGCGGGTGGATCACGAGAAGTTGCCCTTTCCAGAACCGCCCGACCAACATTGTGAATCCCGGTCTCTAAAACAAAGACAATTTGGGTTGGGCTACACGGTTCAAGCCTCTAGTCCCAGCACAAACAAAATGCCGAGGCAGGCGGATCGTGAGGTCAGACTTTCGAGACTGGCCTCGAAGGACACAGCGTAGCCCGCTCCTGATTAAACACAAGGAAAACAGAAAAACATGAAAAAGCTGAGCTGAGCTTTTCATGTGCCCGCTTTGGCAGCACCTACTTTAAAATTAAGACGCTATACACAAGGCCGGCGAGGTCGTAGCATGAAAATTACACGCAGAAGTGTGCAGCTTTTCGTATTTTGTTTCTTTGTTCTTACTGCTTTGTGGAAATCAAACAAAGATAGATTGGAGATACAGAAATATAAAAATAGAAAGTTAGTTGAACCTGGTGGTGAGGACACCTGCAAAAGCAGCTAATTGAGTGGCATTGGGATTACAATCACTTGAACATAAAAGGCAGGTGTTTCAATAAGCAAAGATCACACTGTTGCACTCCAGGCTTGGTGACAAGAAGAAAATTCTACTTAATAAAAAAAGGCGTTTCTGAAGGTGGAGTCTCCGGGAACCACGTTTTATTTCAATTGCACCCAGTCATCTTTCTGATTATCTTTTTTTTCTTTCTCTTTGATTACGTGAGGTGGGTTTTTAAGGGAATGCACAGGCTGACCTTGAAAAGGTGACCTCAAGAGACCCGCCCACCTCGGCCATTCAAAGCGTCCAAATTGCTTCCCTGAGTTGCAGCGCACGGTTGAGTCTCTCTGATTCCTTTCTTAACAATAAGTTACAACAGCTCGCCACGGCAGCTCACAACATCCTGTCATTCAGTCACCTCTAAAATCAAGGCGGGGGGATCACGAGAAGTTGCGCTGTCCAGACCAGCCCGACCAACATGGTGAAACCCCGTCTTCAAAACTAAAAGGCAATTTGGGTTGGGCTCCGCGGCTCAAGCCTTTAGTTCCACCAGAAATAATGCCGACGAAGGCAGATTGTGAGGTTACATGTTGGAGACTGTCCTCGAACACAGCATAGCCTGCTTATGATAAAAATTAAAAATAAAACAGAAAAAAACATAAAAAAAGCTGAGCTGAGCTTGGCGAGTCCTCGCTTCTGCAGCTCTTACTCTATAATTAGAACTCTAAACACAAGGACTGCGTTGTTGTAATGTATAAATGAGACGCACAGGTGTGCAGCTTTTGGTATTGTATTTCTTTGTTCTGACTGCTTTGTGAAAATCAAATAAAGATAGACTGGAGGTACAAAAAAATAGAAATAGAAAGTTAGCTGGATCTGGTGATGAGGACACATGCAACCCCAGCTACTTGAGCGGCATTGGAATGACAATCTCCTGAACTTAAAAGGCAGGTTTTGCAATAAGCAAAGATCGCACGATTGCACTCCAGCTTTGATGACAACAGGGAAACTGTACATGATAAAGAAAGGCAATTCTGGGGCTGGAGTACACGGGAACCTCATTTTGTTTCAATTGCACACACTCATCATTCTAATTACCTTCCTTTTTCTTTCTCTTTGATTACATGAGGTGGGTTTTCACCGGAATGCGCAGGCTGACCTCGAACAACTGACCTAAGGAAACCCACCCACATCGGTTTTTCCAAGCACCCAGATTGCTTCCCTGAGTGGAAGCGCCCAGAAGAGTGTCACTGATTTGTTTCTTAACAATAAGTTATAACAGCCCGCCACTGTGGCTCACGGCATTATGTGACTCAGTCTCCTCTAAAATCAAGGCAGGCGGATCACGAGAAGTTGCACTTTTCAGATCTGCCAAACCAAAATGGTTAAACCCGGTCTTCAAAACAAAAAGACATTTTGGGTTGGGCTCTGCGGCTCAAGCCTATAGTTCCAGCAGAAATAATGCCGATGCAGGCGGATCATGAGGTCACAGGTTCGAGACTGGCCTCGGAGGACACAGCGTATCCAGCTTTTGATAAAGATTAAAAATGAAACAGAAAAACATAAAAAGGCTGAGCTGAGCTTGGCAAGTGCTAGCTTCTGCAGCACGTACTCTATAATTAGAACTCTAAACACAAGGCCGGCGTTGCCGTAGCTTAAAAATGAGACGTACAGGTGTGCAGCTTTTCGTATTTTATTTCTTCGTTCTGACTGCTTTGTGGAAATCAAATAAAGATAGACTGGAGGTACAGAAAAATAAAAATAGAAAGTTAACTAGACCTGGTGGTGAGGACACATTCAACCACAGCTACTTGAACGGCATTGGGATGACAATCACCCGAACTTAAGTGGCAGGTGTTGTAATAAGCAAAGATCGCATGGCTGCTCTCCAGCCTTGGTGACAAGAGGGTAACTGTATGTAATAAAGAAAGGCGGTTCTGGGGGTGGAGTATCCGGGAACCTCGTTTTGTTTCAATTGCACACACTTATCAGTCTTATTACCTTCCTTTTTTTTTCGCTTTTATTACCTGAGATGGGTTTTTACCAGAATGCACAGGCTGAACTCGAACACTTGACCTCACGTGACCCGCACACCTCGGCCTTCCAAAGCGGTCAGATTGTTTCCGTGAGTGGCTGCGTTCGGCAGAGTCTCTCTAATTTGTTTTATAACAATACTTTATAACAACCGGCCACGGTGGCTCACGACAATCTGTCATTCAGTCGCCTCAAAAATCAAGGCGAATGGATCACGAGAAGTTGCACTTTCCAGACCCACCCGACCAACATGGTAAAACCCCGTCTTCAAAACAAAAAGACAATTTGGGTTGGGCTACGTGGCTCAAGCCTGCAGTCACAGCACAAAGAGGCAGGTGGATCGTGAAGTCACAGGTTGGAGGCTGGCCTCAGAGGACACTACGTAGCCAGCTCTTTATATAACACACATAAAACACAAAAACCAAAAAAAAGCTGAGCGGAGCTTGGAATGTGCTCACTTTGGCAGCACCTACTTTAAAATTAAGACCCTACACAGAAGGCCGGAGTGGTCATTGCGTCAACGTTACATGCACAGGTTTGCAGCTTTCCGTATTTTATTTCTTCATTCTGACTGCTTTGTGGAACCCAAATAAAGATAGATTGGAGGTACAGAAAAATAAAAACTGAATGTTAGCTGGACCTAGTGGTGTGGACACCTGCAACCACAGCTACTTGAACGACATTGGGATGACAATCACTTGAACTTAAAAGGCAGGTGTTGCAATAAGTAAATATCGCACAGTTGCACTCCAGATTTGGTGACAAGAGGAAAATTGTACATAATAAACAAGGCGGTTCTGGAAGTGGAGCATACGGGAACCTCGTTTTGTTTCAATTGCACACACTCATCAGTCTGATTACCTTCCTTTTTCTTTCTCTTTGATTACGTGAGGTGTGTTTTCACTGGAATAAACAGGCTGACCTTGAACAGGTGACCTAAGAATACCCAAACACATCGGCCTTTCAAAGCACCCAGATTGCTTCCATGAGTGGCAGCGCCTGGCAGAGTCTCTCTGATGTTTTTCTTAACAACAACTTTCAACAGCCTGCCACAGCAGCTCACGGCATCCTGTCATTCAGTCTCCTCAAAAATCAAGGCGGCAGATCCCGAGAAGTTGCGTTTTCCAAACCCGCTCGACCTATATGGTGAAACCGCGTCTTCAAAACAAAAAGACAATTTGGGTTGGGCTCCGTGGCTCAAGCCTGTAGTACCAGCAGAAAAAATGCCGACACAGGCGGATCGTGAGGTCACAGGTTCGAGACTGGCCTCGGAGGACACAGCGAAGCCTGCTTTTGATAAAAATTAAAAATAAAACAGAAAAACATAAAAAAGCAGAGCTGCGCTTGGCAAGTGCTCGCTTCGGCAGAACCTACTCTATAATTAGAACTCTAAACACAAGGCCGACGTGGACGTTGCATAAAAATGAGACGCACAGGTGTGCAGCTTTTCGTATTTTATTACTTTGTTCCGAGTGCTTTGTGAATATCAAATAAAGATAGACTGGAGGAACAGAAAAATAAAAATAAAAAGTTAGCTGGAACCTGGTGGTGAGGATACATGCAACCCCAGCTACTTGAACGGCATTGGGATGACAATCACTTGAACTTAAAAGGCAGGTGTTGTAATAAGCGAAGATCACAGTGTTGCTCTCCAGCCTTGGTGACAAGAGGGAAACTGTATGTAATGAAGAAAGGCGGTTCTGGGGGTGGAGTATCCGGAATCCTAGTTTAGTTTCAATTGCACACACTCAGCAGTCTGATTAACCTCCTTTTTTTTTCGCTTTTATTACCTGAGATGGGTTTTTACCGGAATGCACAGGCTGACCTCGAACATGTGACCTCAGGAGACACGCCCACCTTGGCCTTTCAAAGCGCGCCCGGCAAAGTCTCTCTAATTTGTTTTTTAACAATACGTTATAAC
>PVHO010025847.1:0-28903 GCA_004024885.1 Saguinus imperator
TGAGTCTGATGGGCTTCCCTTTGTGGGTGACCCGACCTTTCTCTCTGGCTGCCCTTAGTATTTTCTCCTTCGTTTCAACCCTGGTGAATCTGACGATTATGTGCCTTGGGGTTGCTCTTCTTGCGGAGTATCTTTGTGGTGTTCTCTGTATTTCCTGGAGTTGAGTATTGACCTGTTGCTAGGTTGGGGAAATTTTCCTGGAAAATATCCTGAAGAGTGTTTTCCAGCTTGGATTCATTCTCTTCATCACATTCTGGTACACCTATCAAACGTAGGTTGGGTCTCTTCACGTAGTCCCACATTTTTTGGAGATTTTGTTCATTCCTTTTTGCGCTTTTTTCCTTAATCTTGATTTCTCGTTTTATTTCATTGAGTTGATCTTCGACTTCTGATATTCTTTCTTCTGCTTGGTCAACTCGGCTGTTGAAACTTGTGCATGCTTCGCGAAGTTCTCGTGTTGTGTTTTACAGCTCCTTCAATTCATTCATATTCCTCTCTAAGTTGTTTATTCTTGTTATCATTTCCTCGAATCTTTTTTCAAATCTTTTTTCAAGGTTCTTAGTTTCTTTGCACTGATTTAGAACATGTTGTTTTAGCTCACTGAAGTTTCTCATTATCCACTTTCTGATGTCTGATTCCGTCATTTCGTCACACTCATTCTCTGTCCAGCTTTGTTCCCTTGCTGGTGAGGAGTTTTGGTCCTTTGTAGGAGGTGAAGTGTTTTGGTTTTGGGTGTTTTCCTCCTTTTTGCGCTGGTTTCTTCCCATCTTTATGGATTTATCCACCTGTCGTCTTAGTAGTTTCTGATTTTTCAGTTGGGTCTCTGTGTGGACGCCCAGATTGTTGATGATGAGATATTTCTGTTACTTACGTTTCCTTCTAATGTTCTAGCCCCTCTGCTGGATGAGTGCTGAGGTCCACTCCAGGCCCTGCTTGTCTGGGGTACACCTGTAGCAGCTGCGGAACAGTGAGGGATGCTACTAGTTTCTTCTTCTGCTATCTTTGTTTCAGAATGATGCCCGCCAAATGTCAGTCTGATTAGTCCTTTTTTGGGGTGACTCTTTGGATATACAGGGGTCAGGGAGCTGCTTGAGGAGACGGTCTGTGCTTTATAGGAGCTCCAGTGCTGAGCTGTGAGCTCCGTTGTCCATTCAGGGTTGTTGGGAGGATGTGTTTATGTGTGCTGCAACAGAACTCATAAAACCCCCCCTTTTTCTTTCCCCTTAGATGCTCTTTCTCAGGGAGTTGGGGCTTTCTTTATGAGTATCTGTTGCACTGTCCTGCCCAGCTAGGAGGCACTCTATTCACTATTTGCCTGCCAGGGCTCCGCCCTGCTAGTGCGGGTCCGCCCTGTTGCCGCGGGGCTCCGTTCTACTGTGGCATGCTCCGCCCTGCTGGCGGAGTCTCTCTGTTATGGCAGGTTGCCTCGGCAACAGCAGGCTGCGTCAGCCCTGGGTGGTACTTCAGTAGGGGTGGATTGCGTCCATAGTGGCGGATGCCCCTCCCCCACCGGGCTGCACCGTCCTAGATGCTGGCAGCAAAACTCTCAGCCCTGAGCACCTCCAATTGCCGCTCTGCTTGTCCCCGTGAGGGTGGGACCCGCCAAGCCCGATCACCCAGCTCCCTGCCTCAGAGTCCGTCCTCTCTCTCTCTCTCTCTTCCTCTCCCCAAGCTGAACGGTTGACTCTCTCACTGGCGCCCCAGTAGCCTGCTGATAGGGCACTGGTGTCCGTGGGATCTCCTGTGCCACTGCCCACTGCACCGGCTCAGATCACTCTTCCCAGGAATCTCCTGGTCTGGCTCATTGTCCTAGTCCCATTCAATCAGATGGACGTGCCAATCTGCCCTTCCATATCTCAGATTGCCGGTTTAACAGGGCACCCGGACCAGTGAGTTTTGTGCCCGGTGCCGCTGTGCTGCGACGCCGGCCAAAGCGGCTGCGCGAGCCGGCTGTGCTAGCCGGCTGTGCTAGCGTCCCATGTCTCTCCCACACCTGGGACTTTCAACGTTCTGTGGGCAAAAAACGTCCATTCGACAACGCGGCTAGGACTCACCCTCTGCGCCTTCACTGAGAGCTGCAATCCTGAGTCGCCTCTACGACGCCATCTTCGGAGATGCTCAAAATTATGTAATATTTCTTTATAAATTATCTTTCACTAATTTTTTTTTTTTTTTTTTTTTTACAACTTAGACCATCTATAACATAATTGGACTCTGACTTGGCTTAGACATCCTTCTTTTTATATAACCATTTTTCTTTAGGACAAGAATTTACCATACAAGATCCTTATTCAATAAATTTCTTTTGTTTATAATCTTCCTTAACAAAAATACCTCTTTACTTTTATAACCTTTGAATTAGACAAAAGTCATTTTCCTTCTATTAGGAAGTTATGGTTTGTTGCTGTGCAAGTCCTGTGAAGGGGAAGCAGATGAGGAGGTTATCTATGTACTGTAGAGGTTATCCCCTCTTAAGAGATTACTTGGTTAGATTTTTTCTAAGGCTCTTCCCAGTAAGTGTGGGCTCTCTCTAAACCCCTGAGGTAGGACTTTCCAGGTTGAAGTTATTAAAGATTCAGGTATCTTTTTGAAGAGAAATGGGGCTGTTAGAGAGATGAATTCACAGGTTGGGCACCCATCTTTGAAAGTGTGTTTTTGCCCCAAAGGGATGTGAATCTTTCCTTTCTGAAGGAAGAGGTACCATATGCCCCATTACCCAACAGGATTTGAAGGAGAATTGATCAGAGGAGGACATTTGCACAAAGTAGGCAGCTTTTGTACCCAAAAGGGAAATTTATAATTTAACTTGCTGTCTCTATAGTTTCCCTTGGCTTTGTACTACTAATGGCAACAATTTCTGATTTGGAAGCCAGCCAGAACAGAGAGCCCCTTCAGCTCAAGGCTGTCAGGGGTTGAGATTTTGTCTGGGGCAGGTGGGTGGGGCATGCTTCAACCCTCAGGGCAGTCCTTTTCCAGTGACCCAGCTTTTTCCAGTGTGGCAGAAGGGGCAAGCCATGCAGGGCTACTCCCCTGTTTATCCCATTGGGGAAGTTTGCCTTCCAGTAGCTTGGCTTCCCATACCACTTGCAGTTACCTGAAAGAGTAGGCTTTTGCAATTTTTGTCCAGTTTATTTTTAGGACAAACAGTATTACAAGGGAAAACTAATTTTTTCTTTTAAGGTTTGAAGGATCAAACTTTTCCCAGTTCTTTGAGGATGCATCCAAGGGACATGTCCTGGGGTATGGAAATGTGATTACCCATCGGTGAAGAGAGAACAGAGGAGGAAAAAGAAAAAGAAGGCATTCCCTCTTACTTTCATATATCCTGAATAGGACATCCCCCATTTGTCCTTAGGGTTCCATAATAAACTGGTTTTACCATGTACCCTTAACCTTTGTCCCATCTTGTTACAATTTCCCACTTGAGAACAGAGGAGATACCAAACTGAACAAGCCCCTTCTTCATCCGTGGGGTTCCAGAATGAATCTGTCTTACTGTATACCCATCACTTTGCCTTCATCCCTGTTCTTATGGTAATCTCTGAATCTGGAACCAACCTTCATTTCTGTCTGATAGGGTCCCTTTCACCTGCAGCCTTGGGCCAGCCAATATCCTCATCTCCATAATCTTAGAGTGACTCTTGCTTGAAGCATTTTAGCAGCAAAATGTCTTTTCTCAGATTCCCATTTTCCATGTTCTTTAAGTAGATGAGAAGTCTGCTTTTCCATCTAACAGCCACAAGGGGCTGGACTTCCCTCCCTTCAAATATGACCACTGTGGCCAAGGGGAATCATTCTGGGGATTAGTTAGTAAGCAGGAGAGTGAATGGAAGAGAAAAACTGTGTACCGGGGGTTGAATGCCTTCAGCCTAAGAAGACAAGGTGTAAAGAGGTATCTTACCACTGGGAAACATATCTGAGTCACATGGCACCAAAGTATGTATCTACTCTCCAGGGAACCTATAATTTCCTAAATAAGAAAAGTTTTGGCTGGGTGCAGTAGCTCATACCTGTAATCCCAACACTTTGGGAGGCCGAGGCAGATGGATCACTTGAGGTCAAGAGTTTGAGACCAGCCTGGCCCAACATGGTGAAACCCTCTCTCTACTAAAAATTCAAAATTAGCAGGGCGGGGTGGCGCATGCCTGTAATCTCAGCTACTTGGAAGGCTGAGGTAGGAGAATCGCTGGAACCCAGGAGGTAGAGGTTGCAGTGAGCCAAGATCATGCCATATACTCCATCCTGGGCAACAAGAGCAAAACTCTGTCTCCAAAAAAAAAAAATGAGAGAAGTTTTTTTAAAAAATCAAAAAAGCATTTAGCAGCTTTATTTTATTATACAACTTTTTAATCATAGGAGAATGATACAGAATAATTTGGTTTGTTTGGAAACTAGGAGTTTTTTTTTTTTTTTTAAGTTCCATTTCCTGCAAGATTTTTTTTTTTTTTTTTTTTAGAGGGAGTTTTGCTCTGTTGCCTAGGCTGGAGTGCAATGGTGCGATCTTGGCTCACTGCAACCTCTGACTCCTGGGTTCAAGCAATTTTCCTGCCTCAGCCTCCTGAGTAACTGGGATTACAGGTGCCTGCCACCACACCCACCAATTTTTTTTTTTTTTTTTTTGTATTTTTAGTAAAGATGAGGTTTCACCATGTTGGCCAGGCTGGTCTTGAACTCCTGACCTTAGGTGACCCACCTACCTCGTCCTTCCAAAGGCTGGGATTATAGGTGTGAGCCATAGTGCCCAGCCGAT
Source organism: Saguinus imperator (assembly GCA_004024885.1). NCBI lineage: Eukaryota > Metazoa > Chordata > Mammalia > Primates > Cebidae > Saguinus > Saguinus imperator. The sequence continues at coordinate 4,751 of PVHO010025847.1, forward strand.
TTATTTCTGTTAAACAGTTTTTAAAAATCATATTGTAAATTCATCATATAAGTGAATAAAACCTTGTCTTTGCCTGTGTTCTCATCTCTTCTTCCTTTACCACAAAATGCTAAATGTTATTTGTGTCCAAGAAAGTTACTACAATAATTTCTTAAAATCCTCCTTTACTCCCAGTAAGTGTGCATACTCTTTTTTACCTTAATTGGAAGTGAAAAGCTGAATTCCCTACTACTGAAGCTAGATCTGGATTGCTTCATAGAATATGCAGGATCGTTCTTAGATGGCACCCCCCTCCTTCCTACACACGTTTTTAGAGAAAAATCTTTGGCCAGTTCATTTATACTTGAATGTAGAAATCTACTATTTTCTGGTTGCTCATTTTGCTGTTTAGAGATACAGCTTAAAATAGCCATCTATGGAGTTAGACTGATCCATGACAGCTTAACAGTGTTGGACCAACCTCTCTTGGCCCTATACTATGCAACTATTTTAAGCTATGACCCTAAGAACTGACAGGGCATACTGTACCCTCTTAGCTCTGAGCATTAGTTCTGTATTTCCAGAGGTGGACTGATTTAAACTTCTATAGAATTAAAGCTATCATTGTAATGTTTTGGGAATTCTTATACCCACCTGTACAAGCTGCCAGCTTGCCTTGGTTTATCAGATTTCATTAAAATAAAACTATGGTGGGGGGAAAGATATTAACCATAAACTATGTTTTATCCAGGTAATATGTTTTGTGCATTACTTGGTTTAGGATAAACTGCCTGTAAAACAAAAAAGTCCCAAGAATCATTTGATGATCACTGTAATAAGATTATACTATTCTTAGATGTTTGGTACACTAATACCTGATTATGTGATTGCCTTTGCCCATATTCTCTACTCTCATGTCAGATTGCTTTTTACCCTTATTTCCTATTTTATCCATTTAATTGTTAATGGTTCTGTTTACTAACTTTTGTCTTCTTACCACTTCTCAACTGCATATCCATTTCTTTGTGATTATTCTTTAAATTCTTACTAAGTGTAAGCGTAGGGCTAAGTTCTGAGAGCACAAAGGTAGAAGTCTTTTCTTCCTAAAAGCTTGTGTTCTAGTTGAAGAGACAGAATATTCATTAAAATGAAAGTTAATGCATAGAAGTAATGCACAGTGGTATATTTTAAAAGTTAAATATATGGTAAAAGATGGTAATACCAAAATTAAGAATAGGATGAATAGTCTGAGAGCCAGGGCAGAAATAAAAGACTTCGTGAAGCCTAGGAGGCTTGAACTGATTCTTTGAGAAAAGGAGAGCCCTAACAAACAAGAATAAAGAAGGAAGGCATTGTACAGAAGATAGGAAGTTAGACTATGCTCTTTGCATGTTTAAAAAAGAATGGATAGACCTTTTAAGTGGTAGTAAAGACTTTGAGGGGAACGTTAGAAAAGGAATTTCACAAGGTTGGTAGAAGTTTGTAGAATGACAATGTCAGATCAAGGACAAGTTAAAAGGGTATGAGAATGTATGTATTTTTGAGGGGCAGGGGACAGGAAGTTTCATTTATAAAGTAGTGTTTTAGTTTTTTGGGTTGTTTGTTTTTTGGAGACAGGGTTTCACTCTGTTACCCCAGCTGGAGTGCAGTGGTATGATCTTGGCTTGCTGCAAGGCTCACTTCCCAGGCTCAGTCTTCCTACGTCAGCCTCCCAAGTAGCTGGGACTACAGGTGTGCTGCCACCATGCCCAGCCAACTTTTTGTATTTTGTAGAGATGGGATATTGCCATCTTGCCCAAGCTATTAGTTTTATTTTTATTTTTTATTTATTTATTTTTTGAGACGGAGTCTTGCTCCATTGCCAGGCGCCAGACTGGAGTGCAGTGGCGCAATCTCAGCTCACTGCAACCTCCACCTCCTGGGTTCAAGCAATTCTCCTGCCTCAGCCTCCTGAGTAGCTGGGATTACAGGCACGCGCCACCATGCCCAGCTAATTTTTGTATTTTTAGTAGAGACGGGGTTTCACCATGTTGGCCAGGATGGTCTCGATCTCCTGACCTTGTGATCCGCCCACCTCGACCTCCCAAAGTGCTGGGATTACAGGTGTGAGCCACCGCTCCCGGCCTAGTTTTATTTTTTAACAGACGTAGGAGAAATGGGATAGCCAGTTTTGGGATCATAGTATTGATTCAGATATCAGTGATGGGAAATCTGAACTTGAGTGTAAAGTATGTGATTCTCAAGAGTCTTTTTTTTTTTTTTTAAAGACAGGATTTGATATACAAATGGATTGAGGAAAAACAATTTAAGGGTAATTCTGTAGAGTTTGAATCTGGATGACCGTGAAAATGCTTGTGCCATTGAAAGAAATGACTGTTAGAAAATGATTGTGATGAACCTGGATTTAGATATTTGTTAAGAAGTAATAAGTATGAGCTAATAATAAAACATTTTATTAAAAGTGTCTTGTGTATTTGGAGATAGGGTCTGAAAAGAGATCAGAATTGGCAGTCTGGATTTGAAAATCTTTTGCATGGAGATGATGGTTGAAATTACGGCAGTGTATGAAACTGATAAGGCAGATAGTTTTGAGTTTGAATTGCAGAATTAGGAGAACTGAACTTAGGGTTGCACCCAGTATTTGGGGGCCAAGAACAGAAAGTTAAGAAAAGTAAGAACCATCAGAGAAATAGAAAGAGGACAGGGTGGTATGTCAGCAGCTAAGGGGAATCTCAGATGGTATTGAATGTTGACTTGAGAGTATTGAGAAAAGTTCAGCATGTTTTGTGTTTGAATCATTCGATAAGACCTAAGAACTGTGCTGTTCAGTATGAAAGCCCCTGGGCACATGTGGCTTATAAACATCAAATAAAATTGAAAATTCAGTTCCTCAGTTGCATTAACTACATTTAAAGTGCTAATAACCACATGTGACTAGAGGCTATCATATTGGACAGCACTGATATAGAACTTCTTTTTTTTTGAGACAGGGTCTTTCACCCAGGTGAAAGTGCTTCTAAAATGAGATTTTTAAAAAGATGGTTCAATGTTGGGAGAACTAGTCATTTGCTGATAATAGAAGGCAGAATGAAGAGGCTTCTGGGTGATTTCTCAGTGAATTAGGAGGCAAAATCATCTACAGATTTTAAGGTGCAAGGCAAGAGGAATGAGAGTTTGAGGACAGAGGGAAACAAATTTAAACAGTTAATGTAGGCCTATATACATTACCAAGATAGGATGAATGAAAGGTTACCAAGCAATAATGATGGCTCCGGCAATGTAAATTTTAGGGCTTTATTAGCCCTCCTGGAACCTATTCCCTGGTGTGTAGCAGCCTAAGAACACCAGAAACTGGATGATAAGATTTACCGTCAGGTATGGCAGAAGTTCAAAGAGACAAGGGATTACCAAGGATGCTAAGTGAAGCCAGAGGAGGGTTGGATTGAGAGTGTGTCCATGTAACTAGAGAACAAAGTCAGGATGAAGATTAAGTTCAAAAACGAGGGAGTGAAAGGGGCAGAAAGTTAAATGACTGTGGTTGGAGAAGAGACAGTGCTAAGCTTTACTTCTCCGAGGAAGAGCAGTTCTAGTTGAAGTCAGAGTTTGAGCTGGGTTCTGTCTGTAAGAGACATCTGAATGTAGAACTGATTTTCTTTTCCAAACCTACTTCCTCTCCAGGCTTCCCCTGTTTCGACTAATGGGATCATCATCACTCAGATTAGAATACTTATAGATCTATTTGATCTTCATAAATTAATGATTTTAACAAAAGTTTGTAGTTTTGTGCCTGAACCTTGCTTCAAGTCTTAGTTTTGCCACTTAAATGTTGATCAAGTGTTTCCCTAGGTCTGAGTGTCCTTATCTGTAAAATGGAAGATGTCATGTTACTTTAGTGGGATTATATAGGTAAAGTACTTTGCACAGTGCTTAGAACACAGAAAATATTTCACTAAGTGTTAGCAACTATTTATTATAATAATTGTTCATTATTCTTATAGCTTGTTCATTCCCTTGTCAGGGCTCTCTTTCAGAGCCTCATGATCTGGAAGGTAAAATAATTTCTTTCCTAACTTGTATCTCTACCTCTAGGTTTTCACATGTTTATTCTGTTCTTGACATTTCAATGTTTTCTAAAACTAAGATCTCATACACTCTTGCTTCCTTCCTCACAATTTTCATTTAAACTTTTTTTTTTTTTTAAGAGATGGGTTCTATCTTGCCCAGGTTAGATTCAAACTCTTGGGCTCAGGCAGTCCTCTCGTCTTAGGGTTTTAAGTAGCTGAGACCACAGGTATGCACCTCTGTGCCAAGCTTCTGCACAACCTTCATAGGCTTTGAATTGCAGACTTTTCAAGTTATAAAAACTGTCAAGCGGTAAGAGAGCCCAATGTAGAGTAGAATAAAAGTTGGTGATAGAGGCTATACCAATGCATTACTACTACAGTCACTTATCATACCTCTAAAGGACTGGAGGTAGCTTTAAAACTTGTAAAGACTATTTAAAATTTCATACAGAATTAGTCAGATTTTCCTTTTTTGATATATTTTTTACCATCATCTTAGACAAGTATGGTTCAACATAGAATGAATAGAATGAGGGAGAATTAGAAAGTTTTTTTTGTTATTGTTTTAAATATTGCAAATTCTGTTTAAGAAAAGTATTCAGACCTTTCTAGGCTTCGTTGGCTAGGAAGGGTTTCTTTAACATAAACAGAGTTGAGAATAGTTGACAGTTATCTGGAGCAAGATTAGAATAAATAGAAATAACTAGGTATCAAAGAGGAGTGTATGTCTTTGTTTTCCTAAGCTTTTCTCTTCAATACCAAATGACTAGAGTTGCCTTTCCTTCCTAGCTCAGGGCAGTTCAAAAGAGTAACACCTTCAGGCATCAGAATTGATAGATAGATAGATGTTACTATGTTTACCTCTAACTCCCCATTGCCTCCAAAGTCCAAATAATAACCCTAGTGTACAGGGAGAGAATATAACCAACTGGAAAAGAGTATAGGGCTCTGGATTCAGACTGACCTATGTTCACATCTTGGCTTTGATACTTAATAGCAGCTGTGTAATCTTGGGAAATACACATAGTCTCCCAAGTTTTAAGAGAGAACATTAGACAAGGTTTAAGTGTAAAATAGTTGAGTTCAATTTTGACCATTTAGTAAATTGAGTAAATGCAAGTGATTATTGTATGGCAAGTATTCTGGATTGGGGATGGGAAGGATGGGTGTAATAACCTTAAAAAGGACTCCCTGTCTCCTACCCTAGAAAGTCCCTTAAGAAGTTGACAGTCTGGACAACATAGCAAGACCCTGTCTCAGTAAAAAATTTAGCTGTGTTTGATGGCACTTGCCTGTTGTCCTACTTGAGAGGGCTCATACGGATTTGAGATTACAGTGAGCTATGGTTGCACTACTGCACTGCAGCCTGGGCAATAGAGCAAAACCCAGTCTCTTAAAAAAATTGTTTAATTAAGTCCCTTACTGCTCTATCCTTCCAACCTCATTTTTAGCCCCCTCACTTCCTTGAACTTTAATCTCCGGTGGTATGCTGTCTTAGGGTTATGCCTTTAAATATAGCCTTCCCACTGCCTTTATTCTTGCCACCTGTCAGTGGCTTCATCTCCTCTGTCAAACCTTCATTGTTTCTCTTTGACCATAAATCACTGTCCTCTCTGTTAAGTAGGAATTTTGTGCACATTTTGTTACTGTGCATATTATAATTACTTATTTGAGTGTGTCTTCCTTACACATGAGTTTCAGGTCAGCTCTTATTTATTATTTCTCCAGCAGCATTAATAAGCACATAGCATTACTCAGTAGATGTTTGCTGAATGAATAAATCTCACTTGCACACTAGGTTCACATCCAAAGTGATAGGACTTAAGGAAATGTGAATGGCTGTTAAGTATTTGTACTTAATACATATGCAGTTTGTTGTATTGGAGTTAATATTCCTCTTGAGTGTTTATCATAATCCAGACATTATGCTAAGACGTGTGCTACATAACACTATTTCAGTCAACTCCCGCAGCTCCCAGGTCCTCAAAGGAAGACACTGCAGGGAGAATCAGAAGTCAGAAACAGGTCTGCTTGACCCCAAAGTTCTGTTTAACCTGTAGCTTCTACTAAACTGTTGTGCCTGTTCAGTAACTCAATGTTGGTTCACAAATTGTACGTGACCTATAGTATGTAAATAGTCCTGGAATTCATTGGCTAATACAGTTCACCTTCATTTAAGAGGTACAGAAGGTACTCTTAATATTTTCATTTATATTTCATCTGTAGTAAAACATGCCATTGTAGCTGTTGCATAAGGCAAAGAAGTATTTTGTAATTGATAAGCATAATTTTCAAATCTAGGATTTTTTTTTTTTTACCAACACCGTACCAAGGAATCTCTCTAGTCATATGTGTGTCAAAACCATCACAGCCTGTTCCCAAATTTATATAGCTGTCTTTTCAAAGGCTTTAATTTAGAGTTATACAGTTTCTGTTTTTGTAGAGACTCATGTAGTTTTTATAGGGATCACACAAATATACCATATTTTAATTTTTCGTATACTTTGGTTATAGCTGTTTATAATGATATGAATGAGAGGCATCAATGTTAGTTGAGTTATTCCAGTGCTGAGTTTCAGCAGATTTCTTAACCTCAGCATTATCAACATTTTAGGCCAGGTAATTCTTTGTTTGGGGGTCTATTTTGTGTATTTTAAGATGTTTAGCAGCATCCCAGGCATCTACCCACCATATATCAGTAATCTCACATTTTTGTGAAAACCAGAAATGTTTCCAGACATTGCTAAGTATCTCCTGGATGGGACAGTTACCTCCATTTGGTAACCATCGGTTTACAGGTACTTAGAGCCAACAAAAGTAGAAATTTTTAGTTTTTTTTTTCTTTTAAATCTGGTTACCTTAAAAAAAAAAACTTTATATGTATTCACACACCATATTATACAACAATTTTAAGTGTATATTCAATGGCTTTTGGTCTATTGACAGAGTTTTGCAGCTATTACCATAATCTAGTTTTAGAACATTTACATGACCTCATAAAGAAATCCTCATTAGCAGTCACTCCCCATTTCTCCTCTCTATCCCTACACAACCCCCAGCCCTAAGGATATTTGGTTATCTTTTTATGTTTAGGAATATACAGCCTCATTGCTTATTTTAAGTCAGATCATTATTTAATCCAAATCCTATTTTAGAGTGTGTTTATTGAAAGTTACTTGCAGTGTTAGGAGACATATTCTGAGAGGGCCTTAGACATTTGTCTAGGCAGATTCCAGGTTTAATCTGTAAAGGAAATCAATCTAAGCAGGCTCAGTCAAGAATCATTTTAGTATTATTCAGAACAGAAAACTCCCCCTGGCCCCCACAGTAAGTTCTGTGTCATAGAAATCAAAAGATTTTGCTTTTCCTGATCAGTTCTAGTAGAAAACCTTGTTTGCTAGGCTGTGTGCACAAAACATAATTAAGAAACACATGTACTTTGAACCTGCTGTGTGATTATTATTAAATAGGTCATTTTCAGTTTATTGGTAGGTGAGTTAATTTATTTATAGGTAGATAAGTACTTGGTTTTGTTTCGTTTTTCAAATTTACGAATCTGTCTTACATACACAGTTATATTACCTATTATTTACTATAAGAAAAACTTTGCAAATTATTTTTTCCAAAAGAAATAAGGCATAGTTGGATTATTTTGTGTATATACACACATCTATTTTAAACTATGTGTTAATTTCTGTCCCTATTCCTAAGCTAATAGCACCTTATTTTAATTACTGTAGCTGTATAATATATCTTTATTCTACTATTCTGCTTTTTCAAAATTTTCTTAGTTGATTTTTCACATGTGAAATTAGCAGAGTTTCATGGAAGAGTTTCGAATTAAATTTGTGATTGCATTCACTTCATAGAATAATTTTGGAAGAATTAACACATTTAGTACAATGATTCTTCCTATCCAGGAACATCTATTTTACTCTATTGAGGTCTTGTTTTATATCCTTTATTAAATCTTCCTCAAGATCTTGCATATTTCTATTAGATTGATTTCTCAGGTATTTGTGGTTATTGTTGCTATTATGAATGGAATTTTCTTTTTCAGTTGCTTGTTGCTGATGTGTTTGGGAACTGTCGCTTTTTTTCGTTGATCTTGTAGTTGGTCAGCTTGCTGAAATGTCATAATACTTTGTTGATTTTCTGTGGGTTTCAAATAATATAAGTACGTCTTTTGTAAATCATGACAGTTTTGTTTCTTCCTTTCAAGTCTTTATTTCTTGTATAGATCTGTTATTGCCTTACTGCATTGGCTTAGACCTTAAGGAAATATACAGCATTAGAGGTGAGAGCAGTAATCACTTCTATTAGAAACTACAGTGAGATATCAATTTTTTGTTTATTAAGTGATTTTATAAATTTTACTGAGTTTCTCTTGCTCTGTGAGATGAAACAAGATTCTCCCATACTTCTGGTGGAAATGTAAATGAATGTGGCTCTTTATATATATTCCTGTAATTTTGTAATCTAGATAGTCTTACAAATGTTTTATATCCTTTGATTTAGTAATCTCACTTCTAGGACTGTCCTTTGGAAATAATAAACAACATTTTTGTTTAAATTGCTCATTCTTTTATATTACTTATAGTAAGTATTTGGAATAAATATCTAATAGTAAAGTAATGGCTTTGTAAATTATGGTATATGATGAAATATTGTACAACCATTATATTAAAATAATTTGTAATATTAATAACTTATAAGTACTTATTAAATAAAGAATACAGAATTTTTATGTAGTAAGGTTGTATCAGCATCAAAATGCATTGAACAAAGATTAAAACAGAACTTAGATCATTACATCAAAATGATGATAGTGGTAATCTATGGGTAATAACTTTGTGGATGATTTCATTTCCTCATTCATAGTTTTCTATGGTGAGCATGCTTTGTTCTTAAAATCAGAAGAAAAAGAAACTTAAAATATATATGTTTGTAATACTAAACTATTTACTTTCATCAAAATAGATAGAAAGGGAGAAATCTTAGCCTATTCCCTAAATGGCAAATTTAGTTGTAATTTTTTTAAGTTAACATTTTTATATTACTCTTTTCAAAAAAGACATTGCTGAATATAGATAGCAAATGTCATAGGATAAATCTGATACCTGAGTGAGTAACACATAGTTTCAGTACCAAGGTTGAGGTTTATGCTCTGCGATCTGCTCCTAAATGATCAGACTGTCATATCAGCAAGTCAGGGAGGAATTGTGGCAGATATCCACTTGATTTGGTTTCTTACTGTCTTGTCACCCATGAGCGTATGTATTGTAAACTGTCATCTAGCAGCCCTGTGATATACTGCTGGCCAAATTTCATAAGAAAAGGTTCTATGTATGGATTTTAGATTATCATTCACTTTATTTAAGAAACGTTCATTAAGTATTTTCAGTGTGCCAGTAACTTTGGTAGCCAAAGGACAAATGACATAAAAACCACACAGATGGCTCTGTCTTGAGCAGCTTTTGTTGGAAATAATTTATGACTAATATTATGATGGAATGAGATGGTATCTTACTAGCAAAACCAGAAACACTTAAATACTAATTCAACCAATTCTCGAGGTCTCTTAGGGAGCTAGGTATACTGAAATTCAAGTTAGAATTTGTTGGCTTTGGCGTAGGCCCCTGCCTTACAATCCAGAGAACTAGGCTATTCTGTGTGGAATATGCCATTTTCCTTTACTAGCTAAACCTGACTTTCCTTTCTTCTTCGTAGCTTAAATTCAAGACATCTCAAATGTTACTACTCTATTGAGGCAAAATACTACTGGTACTAAAAGAAAATGAGCAAGAAACACCCAACAAGCTAGATCTTGTTGAATAGTTAGCAATTCTAATATCTCGCTAACTACTAACAAACTGTCCCCCTCCATTACCTTGGCCCAGTTTCTATATTTGAAAAATTAAAAGGAATAAGAAAGATGGCTTGGCTACTCCAAGCAGCCTTGGACTGTTTTACCCCTGGTAATGTGGGAGAAAAAGAATGGCCATCCTCAATCTGTTTCACCGTAGTTTGTAGTTACAATACCAAGAAATTTTGAATTATTTAAAAAATTATTTTACAAAGCATTTTCAGTGGTAAGAGAAAGATTAAAGACCGAATTCTACAAGATTAATAAGCTTTTGTCAGACCAAGGGAGATGGGAGATTTGAGGTGGAAGAGTGTGTTGGATTCCAGCTATATTATTCAAATGCTCAGAGACACAGAACATTAGAGAAGATAGGAGTTCACTGTAGATGATGGTGAAAGTGGGCATGGAACAGGAATTCCAAGAGATGAAGTTATAAAACTAAGCAAGAGGTAGATAATGAAGAGCTTTATGTACTTTATGTACTATGCTAAGAAGTATTGACATTATTGTGAATGTATGGAGGGCCCACTGGCTTTTGGGGGAGGTAGGTCTGCAATATGAATATTAGAAGGAGCAAAACGGATGTAATGGTGATAAGGGCTTGCACTAACGTACAAGCAATAGGTATGGTGAAAATGGAGACATTTGAAGTATTTTGAAGCAGTAGACTCAACAGGGAGTAATGGTCAACATAGATAATGTATATGGTAGAAAGAGAATAGCTTTTTGAGTTGGCCAAGCCTGAGTTTCAAATTCCAGCTCTGTCACTTTTCCATTTTATCTTGGGTGTATATAACCCACAGAACCTTAGTTTCCTTATCTTAATCTGACTGCCGTATCAGCAAGGAACAGTAAGCTAGGTGCCATGGCTTGTGCCTATAGTCCCAGCTACTTGGAAGGCTGAGACAGGAGGATCACTTGAGGTCAGGAGTTCGAGTCCAGCCTGGGCAGCATCATGAGACACCATCTCTAAAAAGAGTTATAACAATTAACTAGGTGGGCTGGGTGTGGTGGCTCACGCCTGTAATCCCAGCACTTTGGGAGGCCAAGGCGGGTGGATCATGAACTCAAGAGATCGAGACCATTCTGGTCAACATGGTGAAACCCCGTCTCTACTAAAAATACAAAAAAAATTAGCTGGGCATGGTGGCGCGTGCCTGTAATCCCAGCTACTCAGGAGGCTGAGGCAGGAGAATTACCTGAACCCAGGAGACGGAGATTGCGATGAGCCGAGATCGCGCCATTGCACTCCAGCCTGGGTAACAAGAGCGAAACGCCATCTCAAAAAAAAAAAAAAAAAAAAATTAACTAGGTGTGGTGGCATGCATCTGTAGTCCCAGCTACCCAGGAGGCTGAGGCAGGAGGATTGCTTGAGTCTAAGAGTTACAGGCTACAGTAAGCCATGATTGTGCCACTGCACTCTAGCCTGGGCAAGAGAACAAGACTCCATTTCTTAAAAAAACAAAATTGGGACAGTAGTATTCAACCCATAGAAATATGAGGCATTATATGGAAAGCATTTAGTAAAGTGCCTTACCACATACTAGATATAAAATGATAGCTGCTCTTGTTGTTGGGGATGAAGGTGATAGAGAGGAATCAAAAATGGCTTCCAAGTTTTCTGTTTGAACGGTGAAAAAGACCTAGATTAGGAAAGTGGGATAAGCTTCTTGGTCCCCCAAGAAGAGACAATGAGAAATCAGAACCCTGGAGAGTAGCCTAGGAGGAGGACTGTGAACCAGGAGCTAAGTAAGACCTTGTGGTAGAGTGCTTTGAATGCCAGGAATCTGGGGTGGAAGTGTTCACTAGCAGTTGACAATAAGAGTGTGACACTTCTGAGTAGAAGGCACAGATCTGCAAGATAATCAGCTTACACATAGCAGTAAAAGTTATGAAAGTAAGTGAGGTCCCCCAAGAAGTGACAATGAGAAGTCAGAACCCTGGAGAGTAGCCTAGGAAGAGTAGAGGGTGTTTTTTGTTTTGTGTTTTTTTTTGAGAGGATCTTCCTCTGTCACCCAGGCTGAAGTGCAGTGGCAAGATCATGGCTCACTGCAGTCTTGATCCCCAGGGCTCAAGTGATCCTCCCACCTCAGCACCTCAGTGTCATGAATAGCTGAGACTACAGGCACATGCCACCTTGTCCAGTCAATTTTTTAAATTTTTTAAGAGATGGGGTCTTACTGTGTTGGCCTAGGTTGGTCTTAAACTCCTGGGCTCAAGCAGTCCTCCTGCCTTGGCCTCCCAAAGTGCGGGGATATCCACGTGTGAGCCACTGCTCCCGGCTGATAAATCTTTTAAGAATGTGACATAAATTTAGATTTAAGTGCTTATTTTAAAAAAGAGCCAAGGCCATGCATGGTGGTGCCCTCCTGTAATCTTAGCTACTTGGGAGACAAAGGCAGGAGAATTGCTTGAACCCAGGAGTTCAAGACTAGTCTGATGAGCAGAATGAGACAGCCATCTCTTAAAAACAAGAAAAACACCAATCAAACAAAAAGGAGCTAATAGAGAAGAAGGCGTTTCTGAAATGTAGGAAGTTAGCTCACAGAGTCAAATTGAAGAAAGATGGATTGGCAGGTGGTGTCATGCAGCAGAGCAGTCCTGTAATGGTCACCAAGAAAATGCACGATGGATTTGGTCATTAGGAGGAGGATTGTGAACCAGGAGCTAAGTAAGACCTTGTGGTAGAGTGCTTTGATGAATGCCAGACTTTGGTCAGTGGAAGAATGATTAAATGTTATTGAGCATGAAAGTGAGATGATCAGAACAGTACTTTTTTTTTTATTTTTCTGGCAGCATTTGAAGGATGAGAAAGGAGGGAAGGCTTCATTTAGGTTGGTAGAGGCCCACATTAGCAAGGGCTTGGATCAAGATGAGAATACTGCTTGGAAACAGAAAGATAAGTGCAAGAGCTATTATGCAGTAGTATCTTCATAATTTGGTCATCACTGGATATAATGAGTAAAGGAAGTAACCTAGATGACATTTTAAGGTTTTCAGTGTGGATAATTGTAGAGTTAGGAATAGCATTTACTGAAACAGGGACAGGAGATGAGTAGAAGCAAGACTGAAAGATGAAATCATTTCTTATTTGTAAACTTTGATTTATTAAGCATATGTTATTGAGTGGTGCTGTTATTGAGTGAACATTATGTTACAGTAGTGAACATAACAGGCAGGATCCCTACTTTCATGGCACTTTACCTTCAGAATGAGGTGAAGACATAATAATAATAATAAACGGACAAAGTAATTTAAGACAAAACTAGGTAATGATACTGAGATATACTGAGAGAAACCACTTTTAGATGGGGTGGTCAGGAATGGCATTTCTAAACAGGGAGAGTTTTGAACTCAGACCAGAATATTACAAAGGAATCGACTATGCAGGGATCTGGGTGCAAAGGCATCCTCGCTCAGACTGCAAAGTCCTTAAGAAGGAAATGAGCTTGATTTGTTTGAGGGCCAAAAGAAAGGCCAGTATATCAGGTGCGTAGTGAGCAAGAGAGAGACTAATACAGATGAGTCAATAGAATTAAACCTAAGTGGTGCCTCGGAGGTCTCACTATGGAGTTTGGTGCTTACTGATGGCAGTGGAAACAAAGTAGTTTGTTGAAGTTAGCTGTCTGTGAAACATCTAGATGAAGAAGTCAATTAACGGGCTTAAATATGCAAACTTAAATATATTTTGCCTCTATTATTCATTGAAATAACTTGCCAGGTTGTTTAGGCATTGAACAATAAATGCTCACAATATGGAGGCTCGAAAAAGGGGGTCAAGGACATGCTCAAGGGACCAGAGGGATCAGGAATCTCTAGCAGTTCTTCCCCACCTCTTACTTCTCCCCCCCAACTTAGCTTTGACTTGAAACTCATCTAGCAGTTCTTCACCAAAATAAAGGTCATCTTAAATATTATTACATCATGAAAGTAATGACTGTTTAAATGTATGAGAACAGTAGTTGAAAAATCATGGCCCCAAATACATGTGTCTTCAGGGAATGTAAAGGATACTTGCCAACTCAAAATGCCTGCAGCTCCGTAGGGACCATGCTGTAGATTTTGTATAGTGCTTGTTTAGACAGTACTCTCATTTCTAGAAATATATATATCTGTTTTTTACAGTAAACAAAATATGTGTATCACTGCTTCTTGGTACACAAGTAGTGTGAGTAGTTTGTGTAGCAAAGGTCATCCTTAAGGCATCTGGTTTTACTGAATACGTGCTTAAGAAATACGTGGAAACAAAATAATTATACCTTTTGTTTATGTATTGCTTTATAATTTAAATAGCCTTCACCCCTGGAAAATCAACTTGATCCTCAGAAACAACTCTTTTTTTTTTTTCTAATTTTATTTCCTTATTGCATTTTAGGTTTTGGGGTACACATGAAGAACATGCAAGATTGCTACATAGGTCATGGCAGTGTGATTTGCTGCCTTCCTCCCCATCACGTGGATCTGGCATTTCTCCCCATGTTATCTCTCCCCAACTCCCCACCCCCCGCTCCTTCCCCTATTTCCCCCTGACAGACCACAGTATGTGATGCTTCCCTCCCTGTGTCCATGTGTTCTCATTGTTCAACACCCACCTATGAGTGAGAAAATGCGGTGTTTGATTTTCTGTTCTTGTGTCAGTTTGCTGAGAATGATGGTTTCCAGGTTTATCCATGTCCCTACAAAGGACAGGAACTGATTGTTTTTGATGGCTGCATAACATTCCATGGTGTATATGTGCCACATCTTCCCTGTCCAGTCTATCATCGATGGGCATTTGGATTGGTTCCAGGTCTTTGCTATTGTAAACAGTGCTGCAGTGAACATTCATGTGCATGTGTCTTTATAGTAGAACAATTTATAATGCTTTGGATATATACCCAGTAATGGGATTGCTGGGTCAAATGGAATTTCGGTTTCTAGGTCCTTGAGGAATTACCACACTGTCATCCACAATGGTTGAACTAATTTACACTCCCACCAACAGTGTAAAAGTGTTCTTATTTCTCCACATCCTCTCCAGCATCGGTTGTCTCCAGATTTTTTAATGATTGCTGTTCTAACTGGCATGAGATGGTATCTCAATGTAGTTTTGATTTGCATTTCTCTAATGACCAGTGATGATGAGCATTGTTTCATATGTTTGTTGGCCTCATGTATGTCTTCTTTTGTAAAGTGTCTGTTCATATCCTTTGCCCACTTTTGAATGGGCTTGTTTTTTTCTTGTAAATCTGTTTTAGTACTTTGTAAATTCTGGATATCAGCCCATTGTCAGATGGGTAGACTGCAAAAATTTTTTCCCATTCTGATGGTTGCCGATTCACTCTAATGACTGTTTCTTTTGCTGTGCAGAAGCTGCGGAGTTTGATTAGGTCCCATTTGTCTATTTTGACTTTTGTTGCCAATGCTTTTGGTGTTTTGGTCACAAAGTCCTTGCCTATGCCTAGGTCCTAAATGGTTTGCCTAGATTTTCTTCTAGGGTTTTTATGGTGCCAGGTCTTATGTTTAAGTCTTTAATCCATCTGGAGTTAATTTTAGTATAAGGTGTCAGGAAGGGGTCCAGTTTCTGCTTTTTGCACCTGGCTAGCCAGTTTTTCCAACATCATTTATTAAACAGGGAATCCTTTCCCCATTGCTTGTTTTTGTCAGGTTTGTCAAAGATCAGATGGTTGTAGATGTGTTGTGTTGCATCCAAGGCCTCTGTTCTGTTCCATTGGTCTATATCTCTGTTTTGATACCAGTACCATGCTGTTTTGATTACTGTAGCCTTGTAGTATAGTTTGAAGTCTGGTAGTGTGATGCCTCCCGCTGTGTTCTTTTTGCTTAGAATTGACTTGGCTATGTGGGCTCTCTTTTGGTTGCATATGAAGTTTAAGGTGTTTATTTCCAGTTCTGTGAAGAAGGTCATTGGTAGCTTGATGGGGATAGCGTTGAATCTGTAAATTACTTTGGGCAGTATGGCCATTTTCATGATATTGATTCTTCCTAACCATGAACATGGAATGTTTCTCCATCTGTTTGTGTCCTCTTAACTTCGTTGAGCAGTGGTTTTAGTTCTCCTTGAAGAGGTCCTTTACCTTCCTTATTAGTTGTATTCCTAGGTATTTTATTCTCTTTGTAGCAATTGTGAATGGCAGTTCATTTTTGATTTGGCTCTCTTTAAGTCTGTTACTGGTGTATAGGAATGCTTGTGATTTTTGCACATTGATTTTGTATCCTGAGACTTTGCTGAAGTTGCTTATCAGTTTCAGGAGTTTTTGGGCTGAGACGATGGGGTCTTATAGATATACAATCATGTCATCTGCAAATAGAGACAATTTGACTTCCTCCTTTCCTATTTGAATACCTTTTATTTATTTTTCTTGCCTGATTGCTCTGACTAGAACTTCCAGTACTATATTGAATAGGAGTGATGAGAGAGGACATCCTTGTCTAGTGCACAATTTCAAAGGGAATGCTTCCAGTTTTTGCCCATTCAGTATGCTATTGGCTGTTGGTTTGTTGTAAACAGCCTTTATTAACATTCTCTCAATACTTAGTTTATTGAGGGTTTTTAGCATAAAGGGCGTTGAATTTTGTCAAAGGCCTTCTCTGCATCAATTGAGATGATCATGTGGTTTTTGTCTTTGGTTCTGTTTATGTGGTGAGTTATGTTTATAGACTTGCGTATGTTGAACCAGCCTTGCATCCCCGGGATGAATCCTACTTGATCATGGTCAATAGGTTTTTGA
Source organism: Saguinus imperator (assembly GCA_004024885.1). Classification (NCBI taxonomy): domain Eukaryota; kingdom Metazoa; phylum Chordata; class Mammalia; order Primates; family Cebidae; genus Saguinus; species Saguinus imperator. The sequence goes on from PVHO010025847.1 coordinate 21,388, forward strand.
TGTGCTGTTGCAATCGGTTTGCCAGTATTTTATTGAAGATTTTTGCATCTATGTTCATCATGGATATTGGCCTGAAGTTTTCTTTTCTTGCTGAGTCTCTGCCGGGTTTTGGTATCAGGATGATGTTGGGCTCATAAAATGATTTGGGAAGGGTTCCCTCTTTTTGGATCGTTTGGAATCGTTTCAGAAGGAATGGTACCAGCTCCTCTTTGTATGTCTGGTAGAATTCGGCTGTGAACCCATCTGGACCTGGGGTTTTTTGTGTGGTAGACTATTAATTGCTGCCTCAACTTCAGACCTTGTTATTGGTCTATTCAGGGTTTTGATTTCTTCTTGGTTTAGGCTTGGGAGGTTGCAAGTGTCCAGGAATTTATTCATTTCTTCCAGGTTTATTAGTTTATATACATAGAGTTGTTTGTAATAATCTCTGATGATGGTTTGTATTTCTGTGGAATCTGTGGTGATATCCCCTTTATCGTTTTTTATTGCATTTATTTGATTATTCTCTCTTCTCTTTTTTATTAATGTGGCTAGTGGTCTGTCTATTTTGTTGATCATTTCTAAAAACCAGCTCCTGGATTTATTGATTTTTTTGAAGGGTTTTTTTTGTGTCTGTATCTCCTTTAGTTCTGCTCTGATCTTAGTTATTTCTTGTCTTCTGCTAGGTTTTGAGTTTTTTTTATCTTGCTCCTCTAGCTCTTTCAATTTTGACAATAGGGTGTCAATTTTAGATCTTTCCTCGCTTTTCATGTGGGCATTTATTGCTATAAATTTCCCTCTAGACACTGCTTTAAATATGTTCCAGAGATTCTGGTACGTTGTGTCTTCATTCTCATTGGTTATGAAGAATGTCTTTCTTTCTGCCTTCATTTTTTTGTTTATCCAGTCATTGTTCAGGAGCACGTTGTTCAGCTTCCATGTAATTGTGTGTTTTGAGGTGAGTTTCTTAATCCTGAATTCTAATTTGATTGCATTGTGGTCTGAGAGACTTGTTTATTATGATTTCCATTGTTTTGCTTTTGCTGAGGAGTGATTTGCTTCCAATTATGTGGTCACTTTTAGAGTAGGTGCAATGTGGTGCTGAGAAGAACGTATATTCTGTGGATTTGGGATGGAGAGTTCTATAAATTTCTATTAGGTTTGCTTGTTCCAGGTCTGAGTTCAAGTCCTGGATATCCTTGTTAATTTTCTGTCTGGTTGATCTGTCTAATATTGACAACGGGGTGTTAAAGTCTCCCACTATTATTGTGTGGGAGTCTAAGTGTCTTTGTAAGTCATTAAGAACTTGCCTTATGTATCTGGGTGCTCCTGTATTGGGCGTGTATATATTTAGGAGCGTTAGCTCTTCTTGTTGCATTCATCCTTTTATCATTATGTAATGTCCTTCTTTGTCTCTTTTGATCTTTGTTGGTTTAAAGTCTATTTTATCAGAGAGGAGAATTGTAACTCCTGCTTTTTTTTTATTTTTGCTCTCCATTTGCTTGGTAAGAAACAACTCTTTAAAGTAGATGGGGAACAGGAATTTTACAGAAGTCAGTGTTACTATTTTAGAGTTGAGGAAACTGAGGATCTCTGAGTGCACAGTCATAAATTTACAACTCTCACTTCACTTGCATTGCTTTACTTACCACACCATGCTAATTCAAAGATGTACAAAAAAGTAAACTTTAGTAGAGGTTTATATCCTTACTAAAACTGTGGTAAAATGTATTTTTTAATGTGTATCTTAGTTTTGGGTGCTACCAAAAGCATTAAGGGTGCTGTGGATGCACAGAGGAGTGTGAGATTGACGTTGGCTGGGAGAGTCAGAGGTTTCATTTTGTTTAGAAATTGTGTACTGTTTTCTTACTTGGTAATTTTTTTTTTTGTCTCTTCTTGGTTGCCCCATACATTTAAAGTACTACATGTGCAGCTTTAAAATAAACCATTTTTAATTTATACACAGGACCCACATGTTTGTTTCTACTAGCATATTTTATTCTTGTATTGCCACCCAACTCAGCAGAGGTGAATTAGTAATAGTAGCTAACATGTAATGAGCAATTCTCGCACTGTGGTAGAGGATTTGTAAAAAATTAACTTAAAACTTAAATCAATTTTCTAAGGTGGAAACATTCTTTCATAAATTGGTATTTTCTTTTCATTCCATTTACATACTTGTCATTCCCACACCTTATGGAGAGAATGTAGAACTTTATTAAAGAAAAGGTAATTATAAGGCATTGTAGGCTGGGCGCAGTGGCTCACACCTGTAATCCCAGTACTTTGGGAGGCCGAGGTGTGTGGATCACCAGAGGTCAGGAGTTTGAGACCAGCCTGGCCAACATGACAGAACCCCATCTCTACTAAAAAGACAAAAAAAATTAACTTGGCATGGTGGCACGTGCCTATAATCCCACCTGCTAGGGAGGCTGAAGAAGGAGGGTTGCTTAATTCTGGGAGGTGGAGGTTGCAGTGAGCCCAGATTGTGTAAGACTTTGTCTCAAAAAAAAAAAAGAAAAAAAAAAGGATTGTATTTCAGGATAATGTTAAGCCATGCAAATAGATGTTTTTTTGGATTTATTATATTTTTCCCAAAGTGAAGAAGCCAAGCTTGTTTATACACTAATCTGAGCCATGAAGAGTAAGCTATATAACATGAGTAAATAAAGTAATAATATCTTAAATGTCTTTTTATGATTAGTGACAGTATGTAGTAAGCTTGGGTGGTTTTGTATTTTTAAATTGCTTTTATATATTTTAAAAAGTCTAATCAATAAAGAGATGTTTATTTAAACAACTTAGGAATGCAAGATGTCCATAAAACTTAATCCTTTGTCTAGTGACTTTTCACTGTTGTATTTTTTTGTTGTGATGAGATATGTTGCTTACTGTGGAAATGGTAATAAAGCTTTGTGTTTATATAACATCTTTCACCTTAGGGTCTCAAAGTGCTTTTCAACCATCCAATGAATCCTTGTAGTAGTTTAGTGAGTAGGTAAAGTGAGAAGTAGTATTATCTTCATTTTACAGGTGGAGACAGAAATTAAGCCACAAAGTGGGTTAAATGATTTATGTATATAGTTCCATCATCTAAATACATAGGCAATCTGATCTACGGAAGTAAGAATACTGTATTTTAAGAAGATTGACATAGTATAAGCCATTAACCCCTTATTTTTTGTACTTCACACAGATTGTTAGCAAAAAAATTATTAGCTTTAAAACATGCACGTGGAATTCTTTCTTTAGGTGTAGAGAACATTATAGTACTTTTTTTTTCTTCCTTTTTAGGTCAGCAGCAAGGACAAGATGGAGTAAAAGTCCAGCAAGCTACTATAGCTCCTGTAACTGTAGCAGTTGGAGGAATTGCTAATGCCACGATAGGTGCTGTTAGTCCTGACCAACTCACACAAGTGCATTTGCAGCAAGGCCAGCAAACTTCTGATCAAGAGATACAGCCTGGCAAGAGGCTTCGAAGAGTTGCCTGTTCCTGTCCTAATTGTAGGGAAGGAGAAGGAAGGTAAATGCTCTTATTTTTCAACTGTGTCAATTTGGAAGGCATAAAATGGGTTAAAACCGAACAATGGTCACTGGAACCTCACTACCTTTGTAGCCTAGAAGTTGATGTATAATATTAGGAAGGGAATTAAATTGGGCTGTTTCAGGAATGAAATTTGAGGGTCCTCTGCCTTGTTTCTTACACTTTTTAAAAATGTTTTTTCTTTCTTTGTTTTTTTTTTTTTTTTTTTTTTAATTCTTTTTCCTACCCTGAGACAGCGTGTTACTCTGCTGCCTAGGCTGGCGTGCAATGGCACAATCTAGGCTTACTATGACCTCCACCTCCTAGGTTGAAGTGATTCTCCTGCCTCAGCCTCCCAAGTAGCTAGTATTAATTATAGGTATGTGCCACCATGCCCAGCTAATTTTTGTATTTTTAGTAGAGATGGGGTTTCATCATATTGGCCAGGCTAGTCTTGAACTCCTAACCTCAGGTGATCCACCAACCCCAGCCGCACAAAGTGCTGAGATTATAAGTGTGACCGTGCCCAACCCATTTTTTCTTTTTCATAAAATTTTTACATACCTTTATTGATGCAAAATTTACTCATATACCATACAGTTTACCCATTTAAAGTATACAGTTCAGCGGTTTTTAATATATTCAGAGCTGTGTAGACATGACCAGTCAATTTTAGAATGTTTTCATCATTCCCAGAATAAATTCTGTACTTTTAAGCATCACCCCCCTTATCCTCCCAACTCTTCAATCTTAGGCAACTAATTTCTGTCTCTATAGATTTGCCTATTCTGGACAATTCATATAAATCATGTGGTTCTTTGTGACTGGTTTCTTTTAGCATAATGTTTTCAAGGTTCAGCCATATTACAGGGTGATCAGTACTTTATTCCTTTTTAGGACCAAATAGTATTCCACTGTATAGATACACAGTATTTTGTTTGTCCTGTCACTTGAAGGACATTTGGTTTTTTTCCACTCACTGGCCATTATAAATAATACTGTAGTAAACATTTGTGTAGAAGTGTTTGTGTGGACATGTTTTCATTTCTCTTGTATTTATATGGAATTACCTAGAAATGGAATTTCTGGGTCATATTGTATGTTTAACCATTTGAGGAACTTACAGACTGTTTTCCAAAGTGGCTATACTATTTAATATTTCTATCAATAGTGTTTGAAGGTTCCAGTTTCTCTAGATCATTGCCAGTACTTGTCATAATCTGACTTCATAATTAAAGCTATTCTGGTGGGTTTGAAGTGATATCTCACTACAGTTTTGGTTTACATTTTCCTGATTATTAATGATATTGAGCATCTCTTGTTCTTATTGGATATGTGTGTATCTTTGGAGAAATATATATTTGGCTCTTTTGCCTGTTTTAAATTATATATATATATAATATATATATATATTTTTGTTATGGAATTGTCTCTTTACATATTCTAGATATAATGTCTCTTTACATATTCAGATATAGGATTTGCAAATGTTGTCTCCTGTTGTGTGAATTGTCTTGATACTTTGTTGATAGTGCCTTTGGAGCACCAAAGTTTTAATTTTGAAGTCTAGTGTTTTCTATTTTCCTTTATTGCTTCTGCTTTTGGTATTGTATCTAAGAATCCATTGCCAAATCCAAGGTCATGAAGATTCCTAGTTTTTTTAAAGATAATTTTACAGTTTTTACTCTTACATTTAGGTCTTTGATTAATTTGGGGTTGATTTTTATATATGGTGTTAGGTAAGGGTTCATCAGGCACCATTTGTTGAAAAGACTACTGTTTCTCCATTCAACGGTCTTGGCACCCATGTCAAAAATCACTTGACCATAGACACATGGATTTATTTCTGTACTCTCAATTATATTCCATTGATGTATATGTCTGTCTTTATGTCAGTGCCACACTGTCTCGAGTACTTTGGCTTTGTAATAACTTAACTTTTGAAGTTGAGAAATGTGAGTCCTCCAACTTTGTTGTTCTTCAAAATTGTATTGACTCTTTAGAGACACTTGCAATTCCATGTGAATTTTAGAATCAGTTTGTCAGTTTCTGCAAAGAAGCCAGATGGTATTCTGATGGAAGTTGCATTGAATCTGTAGATCACTTTGGGGACTGTTGCCAACTTAACAATAGTACATCTTTTGGTCCATGCACATGGGAAGTTTCTCTGGATATTTAATCTTTAACTTCTTTCATCGATATTTTATAGTTTTCAGAGTATACGTTTTACACTTTATTAAATTCCAATTTTATTTTTGATGCTATTGTAAATTGAACTGTTTTCTTGATTGTCCATTACAAGTATGTGGAAATACATTGATTTTTTAAATAAGGTATTAGTCTTGTATCCTGCATCTTTTGCTGAACTTTTTGATTGGTTATAACTGTTCTTTCGTTTTGTTTTGTTTTAGTGGAGTCTTTAGGATTTCTCTGTATAAGGTCATAAAATCTGTGAACAGAGATAGTTTTTACTTTTTCCTTTCTACTCTGCAGGAGTTCTGTTTCTTTTTCTTACCTAATTTCCCTGTCTGGAACCTCCAGTACAGTGTTGGCAGTGTGCTTGTATTTTGTTGAGAACTTTTGCATCCATATTTTTAAGAGATTTGTCTGTGGTGTTCTGTTTTTGTAATGTTTTTATCTGATTTTGATAATGAATACTGACCTCATAAAATGAATTCGAAAGTATTTCCTCCAAACGTATTAATTCTTTAAATGTTTTATAAAATTTACTAGTGAAGCTGTCCGTTCTTGGGCTTTTCTTGTTGGTAGTTTTAATTACTAATTCAGTCTGATTACTTGTCAATTTATTCTGATTGACTCTTTGCTCTTGAGTCAGTTTTAGTATTTTGATCAGTATTTTTCTGGGAATTCGTCCACCTCATTTGAGTTACCCAAGTAATTGGCATAGAATTGTTCATGGTGTATTCCTTTGAAATACTTTTTATTTCTGTAAGGTTGATAGTGATATCTCCTCTTTGATTTTTGATTCTAATAATTTGATTCTTATTTTCTTGGTCAGTCTAGCTAAAGGTTTATTAGCTTTGTTTATGTTTCCCAAGAATCTCAATGCTTGACATTTATTTTGACCCTAAGAGGGTTCTTCCCAGCCTCTTGGCTCATGTCTGTCTGGCAAAGCAGCCAGCCTGTAGTTAAACTTTTATTTCCAGTGAATGTGTTAGTCTTCTCCCAATTATTTGTCTTTTGAAACAATATCTACTTTTTTTGAGCGTACTCTTAGGTTTGGACTTCTTCACATTGTCTTACAAATGAAGTCAGTTCCTTTGGGAAGAGATTTGGAGCTCTTTGTTTTATGGTGTGTTTCTGAGTCACAGCTTTTGAACTAGGAGTTGAGACAGTGGCTCATTTCAGAGTGACAACCCTGCTTTAAGAGCTGAGTGCTTGGTTGCAGAGGCAGCAGTAGTCTCAGGTCTCCTTAGATGGCCTCTCTTCGCTTAGAACTTTGACTTTATGAACTATGAATGGGCCAGCTTAGGGGCTGTGTGTAGATCCTAGCATTTTCATCATGCCGCATACAAGGAAGAGCCTATGTCCCAGGGCTAAGGACTTGGTTCCACTATACTTGCCTAGAACTTAGCAACAGGTAACCAAGGGTAAGAGGCGAAATGCAGACATCTTGCCCCTCTTGGGGCCATTGCCCTCTGACTAGGAGGTGGGAAGAATAGGAATCATATTCTTAGCTGGCTGCATCAGTCTCTAATGTTCCTGTGTGTGGAGATGGGTAGAAGTAGGGAAGGAATAAGTCTTGGTTCATATACCACAGACTCTTACTGTTCTTTTTTTTTTTTTGAGACGGAGTTTCGCTCTTGTTACCCAGGCTGGAGTGCAATGGCGTGATCTCGGCTCACCGCAACCTCCGCCTCCTGGGTTCAGGCAATTCTCCTGCCTCAGCCTCCTGAGTAGCTGGGATTACAGGCATGCGCCACCATGCCCAGCTAATTTTTTGTATTTTTAGTAGAGACGGGGTTTCACCATGTTGACCAGGATGGTCTCGAT